>CAHIKZ030003358.1:1137500-1152500 GCA_903632075.3 Acanthosepion pharaonis | reverse complement strand
CCATTCATTCATGCTTTGAAATTTGCTGCCATATATGATCCGGTGCTCCTGCTATTTACCTAGAGCCTCCTGATAAAATCCAAAGAAGAATCAGCAATATTATGGGTCCTGATATGGCAGCTCGGCTTCAGTCTTTTCCCCATCGCCGTAATGTAGTTTCCCTTTGCTTTTTCTATAAATAGTTTCATAATAATTGCTCGGATGAGTTCTTCGCTATGGTGCCTACAGTCTTTGAATTTAAGTGCATTACTAGATTATCTCATCGGTTTACATTTGAGTTGGTTAGATGTAGCCGTAAATTCTATGCTAGGTGAGCTTTAGACCAATTAGCCACAGTAATCTTCACAGCCCAGCAAAGTGTAATGAAAAAGGTTAATTGAATCTTGCAGGGATATGAAACTTTGTGTAGTTGAGCGGGCTAAAGCTCACTGGATCAGGTGGTCGTTTCTCCTACAAAGGAGGACGCATGTTCAAATCCTACGAGAGGCACACTTTAGTTTCATTAAGACTCACGAATGCACAGACAGGTAGATGTAATTCACACAGCTAATATATATATATATATATATATGTGTGTGTGTGTGTGTGTATATATATATATATATATATATATATATATATATATATATATATATATATATATATATATATATATATATATATATATATTTTAATCATTCATACGAAAAGTAAATTAGTAAAGTTAATGATATAAAATGACGAAATCCCTTCGCTAACAAAATTTTAAAGGTGCATTAACCTACCAATCACTCGATGAATGTCATGATCCTTGTTTTTTTTTTTAAATTTATAAGCTGTATATGGTCTTTCTTAAATACGCAAGTACTTTCGACTGTACATTCAATCATCTTCAGACATGGAATTTTTTTTTTTTTTTTGGTAAAATTCATGTAAAATTTAATATATATATATATATATATATATATATATATATATATAAATTGCGTATATTTTAGCAGCATGTATTAAGTACTCGGAATAGAATGAATATATAATGCAATTTGTGTTTCCTAAGGGCATTAGTGCGAAGATACGGCTCTAGAAACTATCTGACTCCACCTGAAATGCCTTTTCTTTACAAGAGTCAGATCCGACCAAAAATGGAGCATTGCAGCCATGTATGGGATAGAAATGCCCAATCCTCTTATTCCAAAAGTTTAAGACCATACCTAAAAGAAGTCTTAAACAGAGTAGGAAATGTCCAACAAGATATCTCAGAAGCGTTTTGCACGGTCAACCAATGAATCGATCAAATACCTTGTGTCAACACTTGTTATCAACATCTGCCTACTTTGTGTTTTATAATCTATTGCGCAGAGTGTATTTGCAATCTTATTTCAAAGAGGTTTCTGAAGCTGAGTAAAAATTTTCGAAAATGTGTACTTGTGTATAATACGAGCCCCTTTTCTGACATTAATTTTTGTTTTTCGTATTATACACGGGAAAATGCGGTATATTGTTAAAATAGCAAGTGCATCTTTCAAAATTGACAGACGGATCAACGCCGAAAAGATTAAAGCGTAGGTTAGCGAATTTGGCGATAGTAATTATGAGGTTAATCCCTGGGCCAAGTAACGAAGATTTAAACTCAGTGGAAATAGGGCGAGGAAGAAGTGATTTGTTCCCAAAAAAGAACAAGATAAGAGAGATCCCTAGATAGGGACAATTTCTCTAGCCCAATACGTGTTCGGGTTTTGGTGCTGCCTTTTCTATCCTCTGTTAAAGATTTTTTTACATGAAAATAATTATCTGACCATCTGTTTGATGTTTATATCGCCAGTTCATAACTGGTACTGTGGACTTTTTCTTCTGACGACCATACTTGCAGTTGATGGTTAGAAAGAAAGTAAATAGTCCTGAACTGTTATATGTAATATCAATATGGTAGTGAATGCTGGATAATTTCCTCACTGATGAAGAGGAGACAATAGAGGTGTAGTTCTACAGGAGAATGTTGAGAATAGCATGAACGAAACATGTGAGGAACGAGGATGTTTTAGAAAATGGGAACTCATAGGACATTTGAGATCAGGATGAGAAAGAGACAGTTGAAATTTCTGTGACTCAATAAGGAAAGATGCACATGGAGAATTTGACACTGACAGGACGCACTGACAGGACACACTGACAGGACACACTGGAAGCAATCTGAACAGGTTTGGCTTAGTTTGTTTTGTTTTACAGCATATCAATCTCAATGGGTTATTTAACGCCGACAAGATTTTTATTGCTGGTAATATTTTTTTTAAATAATATATTGTCATCAAAAAATGTATCGCTGGTAATAATGTATTGCTGGTAATAATTTTTCCTCAAAAAACTTATTGCTTGTATTAAAACCTATTTATACACTTTCATAGTGTTTTGTCCCCAGTTTGAGGTTTAACTATTTTCCTACAGTTGAGACCCTAACAAGTGCTACCACCCCGGGTCAGGGTGGACCTGGGAACATCAGTAATTAAGAGGTGGTTCCACGCTCCTCAAAACCTCCTGATCAGAGGCCTTGCTGTTGGACGTAGTTTATCGTCTTACCCAGAACGCGGATGTAGTTTATCATCTTATCTAGGACGCAATTTGGACAGAGGGAAATATCAAGTAACATACCTAATGAGGTTGTGCGGATGGATGGCAGAACATAGATTATGAAGATAGTATGGGGGACATTACTCAGAGCTATAAAAGATCGGAAATTATGGAGAGTCATGTTCAACCACACCCTAAAGGGAGACGGCACATAAAAAAAAATGAATGGATGGCAATATATCGACAAAAGGGGTGGTAAGCCGACAAAAGTTATTTAGAGTAACAAAAACAAAAGTAAGGAAGTTGCGGAGAGCCTTGATCACCTATATCCTAAAGGCTTACGGCATATAACAGTAATGAATGGATGGCAATACATGGACAAAAAAGGAATGGCCAAGAGGAAAACGTTACTTTGAGCAACAAAACAGGAAGTTGTGGAGAGCCATGATCATCCATATGTTGAAGGGATACGACACATAAAAACAGAAGTGAATGGATGGCAGTACATGAACAAAGTGGGATTGTAAACGATTAGAGGTTTTTTAGTGGACCAAGACAGGAAGCTGTGGAGAGCCATGGTCATCCACATTCTGTAGCGTTGGTTGTGGGTTACTTAATGCTGAAATCTAAATATTTTGTATGTAATGTTTTTTTAGATAATAATAGTTTAGTGATACAAGTCTTACTAATTATCCCATAGCTGGGGAGAAAAGAGGCGGATTCATACATTTCCCAAGGCTATTTGCGCATGAGTGAATATAACGAACCCAACTGGAAATGAAACTCGACTCTCCGATTAACAATACCGAACCGTTATACGTTACACCCCCCGCACACCCAAGCTTACAGCGCCTAGTATTCCCAAGCAGTCACCCATCTAGGTACTTATATTGCTTAACTTCGATGATCGTATGGGAACCAGTACCTGAAGGGACTCGACCCATAGAAGAAATGAACAGATGGCAGTACATGGATAAAAAGAACTTATAAAGACTCAAATGTTAGTTTGAACAACAAAAAAGGAACTTGTGGAGAGCCATGATCGCCTGTGTCCTGAAAGGACAAAGTACATAAAAGAATATCATTCATATACTATGTGTTGTAACACAACTCCGACAGATGTTAGGTTCCCTAGGTTCCGCCTCAGAATTAACATACAATTGCCCTTTATCTTGAGGCACACTCGATCTTTTGAAGCAATCGAGGTTTATCCAATTTTATGTCTGTCTATTAATACACTTCTTCTTTTTACGGACACAGCTTAAAAGCGTTTACCAGCGCGATAAATTTAGCTGCCAGCTACAAATCAGTAAAAGTTCCTTAATCATCTTAGAATATCCACCTTTTTTTTCCAGGTGAATACATTCTTCCAGGTCAGCCCATTCAATTAAGCGAGGTTTTCTATTTTCAAACTAATATGTCGAAATTTCTCTTTGTGCTCGACGGATTTTTTTATAAAGAGTGAATCAAATTTTCTCACGATGAAATCGCCTCTCATTGACGATGCGATTTCATTCAAAATATTATCAACCGATTTTATTCGAAATAAACTCACCCCATTTTACTAACAAAACGTCGCTACATTGAAAGAAATAATTAATTTTCGTTTGGAAGGCATCACAGAGAAACAAAAACACAAACAATCACTTCATAGTTAAATTACTAAGTAGGATCAATCTAATCTTCAAGAAACAACAAATGACTTCTGTTGGATAGCTAGCCTTATCGGTATCCGCGGAAATGGAAAAGCTGACATGGCAGCAATGCCTAAAAATGAATATTCAAAATTTGAAAATCCCCTGTACAGCCTTCAATGCAACTCTAAATTCATACATTTTAAACGAGTGGCAAGAGTTATGAAACTATTCACCCAAACAACAAAGTTGACAAAATTAAATCTATTCTAAGAGAATGGCATCAGGTTCTCAGACTTTCTCGAAAGAAAGAAATCATTCTATCAAGAATCAGAATAGGACACACCTACATCACTCACTCATGCCCCCTAAAACATTAACATCCTCCTGACGTCATGTCAGAAGGCATATACCGTAAAACAGATTCTAACCGATTGTAGTGACATCTATGACATGTGTTGCAGGAGTTACCTCTTTGGTTACGATGTGTGGATGGTTTTTAGTTAATGTTTAATGTTCCTGGCACATTTATCCCGCAAACAAAATTTGGCGGACTCATGTGAGTCCGGGTAAAAATCAGTATCACAGAAAACCGGGTTTGAAACAGACAACAATTAATGCATGCTTTTAACAAAAGGAATTATGTGTGTACACAATAGAAATCAAAGGAAAAAAAACCATTAAAACTAGCTATAAGAATGTGCTTGTTTGTTTGTTTGTGTGTGTGATACACATATGTGCTTGTGGACCAAAGAAAATGAACGTGTCCCGGCGGCAGCATTCTTTATCTACGTTCAACTACACACACACACACACACACACACACACACACACACACACACACACACACACACACACACAGAGAGAGAGAGAGAGAGAGAGAGAGAGAGAGAGAGAGATAGATTATAGCACTAAATACTTTCTAAAGGCATAACTGGAGAGTGATGGAACCAATGAACCAAAGAATTATTTACAAACTGAATATTTAATAAAACATTCTTTTCGGTATTAAATAACCGACAGAGTTGATATGATGTGTAAACAGAAGAATTAATCAATCATTAGTGTAGCAATTCTCACACATCCTCAGGAGATGAATAGATAGATACTTATTCCTTTTAACTCAATTTAATGACCAGAGTTTCTCAAGAATCTTGTCTCCAGCTCATCTTTGAGTAAATTTAATGACCAAGGTTTTTCAGGAATCTTGTTTTCAGCCCACTTTGAATTGCCTAACATAACATTTTGTTAGTGTTTTTACATAGCCATAAAAGTAGGGTCCATTGAAAGACTGGCCTTTCAAAACATGTCTGGGTGGTCCCCCTTTCCGGTTGGTAGGACACGAGTGGAAGGAAAAGGGTGGTGGGTCCCCCACCCAGTATCCATATAATGAACCGGGCAGTGAGTGAAGAGGTAGTCAGTGAAACGGCCAGCAGTCAGTGAAACGGTCAGGCAGTGAGTGTGCAGGAGTTCGTTTTCCGTTGCCGGAAATTAGCGGGAAGTCACTTGGAAAAGGTTCGTAGCAGAAAGAAGACGTTGTCGACTAAGTGAGAAATCATATTTTTTTGCTGCTCCCAACCCATCAAGTACCTTGAAAAGCGTTTGTCGCTATTGTTTTGTTGACGGCGATTCGGCCCTAGAATCTGTGGAACGTAAGTAGCGCCGGTGTATTCGCATACAGCCAACTTTGGATGTCATCACAGCTTGTGCAGTGACGTGCAGAATTGCATTACCACATTAGAGAGTAACCGTTAAAAATAATAATAATTAATGAGATGTGATATGAAGGAATAAAATGGTGGTAGAAAGTGGAGATTATGAGGATAAGGGGGCTAGAGAACAATTGGTGGTATTAAGATAGTACTGATTAAGGAAGCGTCCACGCAGGAGTGTTTTCTATAAACTAGCAGTTCTTGAGAAAAAAACAAACAAACAAAAAAACAAAAAAAACTTAGTGTGAATTTTCTTTTAGATTTAGTACATGTGGGATACAAGGGTGATTCGGCTCTGTGGAAGTAGTATGGCGTGTCCTATCTGTAAAGGTCTGAACTGGGACAACTGAAGAATGGACGTCATTTGCGATGGGAATTGCGATAGAACAGAGATAGCGTTGCGTCGTTGCATCTGTGAGGTAAGAGACTGCAGGGTGGAAAATAAGCCCCCTACTCAATAAGACAGCGGAAATGATTTTGAACCCTATCAAGGCTGGAAAGAGAGGATTGTGCAGTTCCAACCTAGATATGGTAGCTCTGTCCTTTAAGGAACGGAGTTCTTGATCAAACCAAATTTATGAATAATTATATAGGACATACCATTATATACCTATGAAGAAGACTCGCGTTACGCCTCTCTGACCATAGTTCAATTAGGGCTCATTTAAACACACACGGAAACTACAAAACCCACCAAATTCCACCCGCAAGATACTTTTACAATTCCAGCTGTAGTTGAGAATGAGGTAATCAGGGAATCGGAAATATTTGGGAAGGAGGTAATCAGGGAATAAGAAATGTTTGGGAATGGGGTAACCAGGGAATCAGGAATATTTGGGAATGAGGTAATCATAGAGTTAGGAATATTTGGGAATGGGGTAATCAGGAAATCAGAAATATTTGGGAATGAGGTAATCAGAAATGTTTAAGAATGAGGTGATCAGTGAATCAGAAATATTTGGGAATAAGGTAATCAATGTAACATACCTCAGTGAAAAACCAATTTGTACGTGGGAAATAAACATCTGAGTTCAGTGTCAAAAGGGGGAATATTCCAAGGCGACTCGTCTCATCACTAATCTTTCGGATCGTCATGATCCCATTGTCCATGGTTTTACGAGAAGCGGGAATTGAATATAAGATGCCAAAAGAAATCACTTGCACTTCATGGATGATTTGAAGCTGTTTGCCAAGAATGACTACCAAATTCACTTATTGATTAAGACTATCCATTGCCGCTGTAAAGATATTGGAATGGAATTGAGATTTCAAAGTGTGTGGCTTTAACAATAAGAGAAGCAAACGGGTGAATAGCCATCGAATTTATTTGCCTGAAGGTGAAGCAATTGTTGGTCCCGAGGAAAAGGGGTATAAATATCTAGGAATTTTGTGAGCTAGATTCAAGTTTGAATGAAAAGATGAAAGAAAGTCTGTGAAGAGGCATACTAGTTCAGTTTGGTGAAAACAAAATTAATCAGCAAGTATTTGATAGCAGCAATCAATACTTGTGCCGTGGAAGTGCGGCTATCTTAACGTGGACAAAAGCGTAGAGGAAATAGAGAGATAAACAAGAAAGACTATGGTTAATTTGGTGCATTATGAACCTCCCCCCCCACCTCCATGTGCGTCGTGGTGTAATGTATGTCGGTTCTGAATGAGAAATCAGAGAGTCGAGTTCGAATCCCGGTTGGGTTCGTTGCATTCACTTTAGTGCAACTACCCTTGGGGATAGGTATGAATCCATCTAATCTCCCAGCTATGAGAAATTTATCAGATTCGTTTGTTGAATATTTTGCAAATTACACAATAGTGGCTAATTACTCCACAGCCTTTATCCGCTAGTAAACGAGCAATAGCTGCTGCTGATGAATAGTTTGAACGAGCAATAGCTGCTGCTGATGAATAGTTTGAAATTATTAGGGTGTTTGAAAAATTATTATGTTTTACCAAATTGTATATAAAAACGAAAATTAAATTTATTTAAATAATATTCGTCAAAAATGTAATCATCTTCATTTTCCAACGACTGCAGTCTGACGGAAAGGCAACGTTTTGATTAACATGATAGACTGGGTAGCAACCAGTCTGTCGTTGAGAGAAACGGCAACCTACTGCGGGAAAATCTTTGCCTGGTTAGTAATAAATCGAAAGAGACATGATCGCTCAAGCGTGAATCACGTATGGCACTTAATTGATTGATTCCCATCCCAAAGCAAACGTGATCTGTTCATATACACCTATATATATATTTATATACACTGAGAAAATTTGGAGGAAGATGATTGATGTTGTAAACGGAGGCATATCTTTGGATCTTTAATTTGCAAGTCTCAATGAAGAACTTTTGAAAGATGTTGACGAAAGTTGAAATTTCAATATCGAAGGAAAGAATGTGTATGTATGTATGTATAGCTTGCCATTCATATTATAGGATACCTGTCTACTAGGGCGGATAGCTAATCCCTAATTCAGACGCTCGCTCAGGCACATTTGTGTTTATTCAACACCCATAGAGCCCACTTGTGGTTTATACTACAACTATGATGAGCAGACCTTTGTTACAGTTTCTGGGAAAGGGCGTGTTATCTAGCGTGATCAACAATTTGAACAAGGCCTGCACACTCAAGCCATCAGTCACGATGACTTGTAACTTCATGCTAGCACAGCTATCAACAGCCCCAAAGATGTTGAAGTCTTAGTACTTGTATGATGTTGTATATTTCTTACGGAATAATAATAGCTGTTAATCTGTATTCGAGGATACTCGTCTACTAGGGCGGATAGCTAATCCCTAATTCAGACACTCGTTCAGGCACATTTGTGTTTATTCAACACCCATAGAGCCCATCTGTGGTTTATACTACAACTATGCTGAGCAGACCTTAGTTACAGTTTCTGGGAAAGGGCGTGTTATCTAGCGTGATCAACAATTTGAACAAGGCCAGCACGCTCAAGCTCTCGGCGACGATAACTTGTGATTTTATGCTAGCACAATTATCACCGTTACCCAAGAGTTCCGTCTATCCAATTTCACTCACAAGGCTTGGGTCAACTCGTGGTATGTTTCTCAGGCACTTTCCAAAGGTGCTGCACGTTGGGATCGACTCCTCCAGTACGATAACATTAGGAAGTCTCCTTCCTGACATGGTGAGATTCGAACTCGGGTCTCATGGTCAGAATGCGAGCGTTCTAACCACTCGGCCATCGAGAGAAATAAAGAACGTAAAGCACGGAGTATAACTTATTAGAAATTAGCTGCAAGGGTGGAGTCAGGTCTGGATAGGGAGTTTGGGCATGAGACAAAGGATGTCAAAGGTGACTTTTCATGGATTTGGTTAAAGTCTGGGTAGAAAAGGGAGACTGGAATTATCTGCACAAAAACCTGCATCACAAAAGAAATTCTGTGAATTTACCATCTGGAGGAATTCATCATGCTTGTGATATGCTTACGCAGAGAGAATACAAGAGGTGCCGTGAAAAAGTGTTCGCCTGTTCATTGTTGATTGGTGTCGGAAGTGTGGATTCCAAACTTTCGGCAAGCCGTACAAAAATAAGCCGGAGAAAGTAGTTGAAAATCAGCACGTGAAATTCCTGTGGGACTTAAACCCACCAGACCAGATCACAACAGACCAGAATCAGAAGTAATATTGATCATAAGAAAATGTTTTCTTTAGTGTCTGTTGATAGATGCGCTTTGCCTCGGTTACAACTACCATCAAAATCGCATCCAGCATTACAACGTTGCAAAATACAACCATCCGAGGCACAATAAATATCTTTCAGAAAGTGCTGTCTGATGTCTTGAGAATTATTTCCGGCCATTGAAACCATCACTGTGCCGATTTCAATAATAATAATTATTATAATATGCGTGATTTTTTAAAAAGTTGCTCAGTGGAAAATGTCATGAGGCCATTTCCGACCTTAGGTTTCTGGCTGGGACCCGGAAAGTAATGAGTATACACGAGAAATCAAAGGAATAATAATAGTAATAAATACAGCATACACGAATGAAGGAGAAAGTAGGAAAAGTATACTGCAGGCGTGTGAGTCTGGTGTTAAGTACCGAGTTGTATTCACAAAACAGAATATCAGCCATAAACACTTTGGCTGTCCCTGTGGTGCAATACAGTCTCAACATCCTTAATTGGAACATAGCTGACATTAAGTTAATGAATGTCAAAACAAGAAAGCTTCTTACTTGTCACCGCATGCATCACCCCAAGGCAGATGTGCCCAGATCCGAAGGAGGTAGAGGATTAGTTCTACTAGAACTGTCTTAGAAAACCACAACAACCGGTCTTCAAAGATACCTGGAAACTACAGAAGATTGGATGATGATCTGTGCCAAAGAACATGAAAGAAATAAGAAACCGTAATAAAAGAAAGCAATAAATTAAAAAGGGAATTTCAATTGGGCGAAGAAATGGAATTAAACCATAATACATCTACTACAGTGGTAAAGAACGTAAAAAGAAAGCAAAATCAAATCCAATGTACCAAATACAAAAACGATGCGAAGATAAGCCACTTCATGGTCAATACTCTGCCCGTACCAAACAAGCTGACGTAGATAAAGCCCGTACCCATCAGTGGCTTTGGCTACATAGTGCAAGGTTAAAAGCTGAAATCGAAGGTTTTATTCATGCAGCATAGGACTAATGTTTACTAACTAGAAATTACCAAGCACACATACTGAAAAATTGTTATGCAGATTCTCTGATAAATATCCAGAAACAATTGATCATGAACTTTTACGAGAAAGAAACTGCAAGAAAATGGTATGAACAGCAGCCAGACCTGTATAAAACAGAAATCAAAGGAAATAATAATAATAATAATAATAATAATAATAATAATGCACAGACAAAACAATCAAAGCTAATCATCATAATGAGAGACCACAAAGACAAAATGTGCCTCCTTATTGATATGGAAGTCCATACAGACTGTAATGTATCTTTGAAGATTTTCATAAAACTATCAAAATACAAGGACTTTGGAATCGAAATCTCAAAAACATGGCACATCAGGACATCAACAATTCCAGTTGTACTTAGAGCCCTCAGATTGAGTGGAAAAGATTCCAATAGACTCATTGAAGGGATTCCTGATAGGCCATGCTTTAAAGAAATACAAAAACTGTTCTCACAAGTACCGCCCACACCTTACGAAGGACTTTATGTAAAATATGTGTGTGTGTGTGTTTTTTAAATGATTAATGAAAAATATCATGATGCGTTTTCTGACCTTAGGTCTCTGGTCGCCACCTGGGAGGAAATGAGTATACACTAGAAATCAAAGGAAATAACAAAATAAATGTTATTGAACACACCCGACCAGATATAACAATAGTCATAAGAAGATTCTCATGAGTGTTTGTTGATAGATGTGTTATGTCCCGGAGATAGCTACATTGCAGATGAAGAAGTTGAAAATCTTGTGGACTACTCAGGGACAAGTGTAATTGTGGAGAGAATGTGGAATGTACATGCCAAAGTTTTGTCAATTATCATTGACGCCCCTGGGTCGATTGAAAAGAATCTCCAGAAAAACCATGATACCAATCGCACTCAGTATGAAAACATCGAAAACAAAACAAAAAAACAAACTATCTCAGGTACAGCAAATACCCTTCAGAAAGTGCTTACCGTCTGACGTCTTCAGACTTGACAGGGAGTTACTTAGTATTATTTTCTGTGTTTGAAAGCATCACCATGCAAACTTCAGTAATAATAATAATAATGATAATAATAACCGCAGTCCCTGCGGACTGTAATGTATCTTTGAAGATCTTCAAAAAGCTATGAAATCGAAATCTCCAAAATGTGGCTCATGAGAACATCAACAATCCTTCTTGTTGTAGTTGGAGCCCTCGGATTGGTTTGGAAAAATTCCAATAGACTCATTGAAGGAATTCCTGGAAGACCATGCCTTAAAGAAATGCAAAAAAATTTTCTCACGAGTACAGCCCACACCTTACGAATGGCTTTATCTATGTAAAGTATGTGCAATTATTTTTTTCAAATTGCTCAGTGGAAAATGTCATGATGTCATTTCTGTTGCGGAGCCCGGAAAAAATAAAAAGTACGCACCAGAAAACAAAGGAAATAAAATAATAATAATAATAATAATAATGCATCAAGAATTGCTCTTATGGCTTCTGATCTTAATTGAATGGAATTGTTTTGGTTTGTACATATTTGCTCTTGGAGAATTATTGAATGACTATTTCTCTTTCCAGTATTGATGGCGGTTTACTTCCTAGCCTTTTGTTTGATGTCATGTGGAATATCAACATCTTGATTATGTCATTATTTTCTATTTTAGTTACACGTGGTATTCCTTGTTGATGCTGTTGAAAATTCTCAAATGATGTGGTTTCTGTTATTTGGTATCGATCGTTTCTGACCTAGTCTATGGAGGATTTGTGAAGTTTATCTTCTGACAATTCCCATTACCTCTAGATATCGGTATACTTTGGTTTGGGTGTATACTGACCTTGTGTAATGATTAAAGAAAATGCACAGTGCTAACAGTACAAAGGAAATCTTTATATAATACAATATATATATATATATATATATATATATATATATATACCCCCCAAAAAAAAAAATTACCTCAACATGCCTCAAGAATTGATACTATCCCCATGTTGAGGTAAGTTTTTTTTGCTGTAAAAAATACATATGCTCTCTTATAATAAATACATTGAGCTCTCTGTGGATCAGTTTTAATAATTAATATTACTAGGATCGACTACCTGTATTCTCTCTCTCTCTCTCTCTCTCTCTCTCTCTATATATATATATATATATATATATATATATATATATATATATATAATAATAGAGTATAGTAATATATAAAGATGAGGTGAAAGTTAAAAGTTTCAAGTGTAAAAGTCCTGGCGCATGGGAGAAAGAGAGTCTCTTTTTCATATGCGCCAGAACGTTTACACACACACACACACACACACACACACACACACACACACACACACACACACACAGAGAGAGAGAGAGAGAGAGAGAGAGAGAGAGGAAGTATATGTATGCGTATATCAAAAATGTATTGGCTGCCTACTTGTAACATAGATGTAGAAAGTTATGTATTCAGTTGTAGCAGCGTGTTGCTTAAAAAAGGCGGTGAAAGAATATTTTATTTGCTATATGCTTTCAGTGTATCAGGACGATTTATCCTTCTCAAGTCGCCAGATGATCGTGCAAATGCCGTATTTTGGATAAGGCTATGTTACGATGACCATTGAATCATTGGAGAATGAACAAAATTTATTTATCTATTCTGGTTTTGGTTGATTTTCCATCTGTTTATATACACATCTATAAATTCGCATCGAAAATGCTGCTTTGATTCTCATTGGTTCGCCTGATATCCTGGTTAGAAAGCTTTCTGATTGGTTGGTCGAAATATGGCTGTGTGGCCTGGCAATTCTGATTATTCATCTATGAAATTTTCGTTTTCTTGCCATTATTTATTTCTATTTCTTACACTAAAGATAAAAAGCAACAAGTTTATCTATTACTACAGCATTATCCCCAGTAACTCTGTGCTTGTTTACCAGTATTCTCGTTTGGGTCAAGTAACTGACAAAGGTAATTGTGGTCATGATTACTATATTTAATATATAGATTTGTAGCAATAGAGAATATTGCTACAAATCCACACATTAAATATAGTAATCGTGACCACAAATCGTGACCCAAACGAGAATATTGGTAAACATGCACAAGGTTACTGAGTATAGTGCTGAAGTAATAGATAAACTTGTTGCCACTTGATCTTTAGTGAAAACTACTAACTAATAACACAGAGAATAAAATAAAGAAAATATAACATTGTTAAAAAGAAAAATTAAAACGAAATGTAGTAATGTTGTCTTAGTGCAGTCTCTGTGTTTTGAAATATTAATTTTCAGTTTAAAAAAACTATCTTGATTAATTTGTTACGCATGGATACAAGTTTTTAAGAGAAAAAATATAAACTTTTATTTTGTAATTTTTTTCATTTTTTTTTTTTTACAATACTTGGTTTTGTAGTTATTCGTCTGCCTTCCATCGACTTGACTGCCTCATTCTAATATTGAACTAAAGTTATTGCTGTCGGCCATACACAGATTTTTCTTACTCTTCATCTTTGATTTTCAAAGCTTTTTTCTTTTTGCAATCCTTCACATTTAGCGCGCACACACACATACACACACACATACAAATAAATATAACAAACCAACAACAACACATTGGCAATTTAATAATATTAAACAACAAGCTTCACCAAATTATTATCCTTATCGTTATTATAATGTATTTTATTCTTAAGTGATTGAATGAATCAAATTTAAATAATATTCTTTTTATTGTTCAATCTTTCATCTTGTATAATCTTCGGCAACAGCAACGGCAAAAAAAAAAAAAAAAATGAGGAAAGTCATTGAAAATCTCGATTGTATTTGAATATTGCTGAAAACGGAAAGTAAAAAATAGAATGAGTTGCGGGTGGAGTCAGGAAAGAAAAGTCACAAAGGATTTCATTTGGATTAATTTTTTCTTGTACCTTTTTGTTGTTAATAATTCGTTTCTAATTTTTGAAAGGTTACAATGGAAAAAATAAATGAATGAACAAACGGCCAAGAGAAGCGATGCACAATAAAACCTATCTCAGCTCCCAAGCAGATTAAAACGGATTAAAATACTGTTTATTTAATATTTTCTTTGATAATGACGATGCCACGTTGCGAGAAAGAGGTTGGATTAAAATAGTAGTTAGTATTTTAATTTCTGCACCAAATCAGAATTTAAAAAAAAAAAAAATTACTAAATGGGCCCATAAAAAAATTATAGCCGTACTAACAAAATTACACAGGTTAAAGTAAAACTCGGCTTACGGTCACATCAGATTGAAACACCGGTTTCTGTATATTCACCGAATTTAAGCAGCCTCGAGCCTGGTTAGTAACTAGATGGGTGACTGCTTGGGAATTCCAGGTGCTGTAAGCTTGGATGTGCGGGTTGTGTAATGGGTAATTGGCTCGGAGTAGTTAATCGGAGAGCCGTTTCAAATTGAATTGGGTTTGTCATATTCACTTA
>CAHIKZ030003358.1:1090000-1132500 GCA_903632075.3 Acanthosepion pharaonis | reverse complement strand
ACGATTTAAAAGATGTTATCATATGAGTCTTATTTTTAATATAGTCCGGAGATCGTGACTAAATTAGAAATTTATCGAAAAATGCTGATTGTCTCGAGGCAAGGGTAATATCAGTGAAGTTTTGCTGCGTTGGGAGTCAAATCAAAAGGTCGACAACATGGAGTTCGGTGCAGTTGGGAACCTCTGATTGTAAATGAGGGCAATAGACAGACACAGGCCGTTGGAGGACTGATACTGAGAATTAGGGGAACGAGTAGAACCAATTATTGATCTTCTAAAATCTAAATGCAGTGTCAGTCGTTATCTTTTGTCTTCTTCACCACTTGCGTTTTAGTGGCTTTATTTCCTTGCTTGGGGTGAAAAGATTAAGCAATTACTCTAATTCTTTTCTGTTTGTTTATCGAATTCTTTTTTTTTTTTTTTTTTTTTTTTTTTACTAATGTTCACTTGAAGATCAAAGTTGACTGGAAAGCTAGAAGCCGGAAGAGAGTTCCACAAACGAGAGAAAACAAAAACTGATCGCATAGAACTCACGGTTACATCTCCCCATTTTGAATGTAACATGATGAAACCTAACTGCCAATCTAGTATCACGCTTAAAATTGTAGTCGATGTCCCAAACAAGACAGCTTGTCAGAACATTTGCCATGAAAATATTTAGGCATGGTGGAAAATTGGATAACAGCTCGGATTGAGGATATGGAGAGCCGAGTTCGAATTCCAGTCGAATCCATTACATTCACTTACCCTTGGAAAGATATGAATCCTCTTCTTCCCCCTCCCCAGCTATAGGTAAATAGCCTTGGATGGCAACTGGTCTACTGCGGGAAAAATCTGCCTCGTCAGTTATGTATCGAAAGATACATGATCGACTAAGCGTGTATCACGCGTGGCACATAACTGACTGAATGTTCACTTTATACAAGGCCCAAAGATAGAAAGTTACTGAAGACGGTTGTCATGTGCACTGTTGGGGTAAGGGGCGCATTTTAACCCTAGACATGAAGAGGTTATGATTGTCGTGGCCGAGGGATTTTGGAAAAAGTTATTCGAGTGGAACTTACTCCTTACTAATGGAATACAAAGGGAATGGGGGTGGTTCGCCTTAGTGTACGCGGTGTAGCGGGTCTTACCTGGGAGAATCAGGGTTAGGGTTAGGGTTAGGTTAGAGTTTAGGGAAATGTAAGGAATGTAGGTCGTTTGGATATTTTCCATTGAAATAGTAGTAGTGTAGTGAAAGACTTGCAACGTCCCGTCCGCGGGAAAGGAGTGTCAGGAGCGAAAATCAGTTCATCACCCACAAGGTCGTGCAAACACCTTTGAATTCTATAAAAACTGAAGACTGGGCAGTATAATACGTAAGATAGATTTTAAACTACATAAATTTTATCCAGTGATTGTTTTAGGAACATGAATATGACAGTAAAACGGTAATTTCAATTTGTTTAGCATCGTTTGGTCTTCTGTCATGTTAATGTGATGGCATATTACGGATATACTAATGCCTCTGATGGACAACTAGAAACTGGGCATAATTAATATAGTTATTCTATAAGCACCTCGTTACTGTACAGCACAGTGGGGGAGAAAATCGTGGAAATTGCAAAGTGTAATCTTTTTATGCAATGGGGGAGTACATTGAAGAGACCATCGACGTGTACTCGATGAAGGCAGACCACAAATATATGAAAATTCATAATTTTTCAACATGATGTTGCGAACTGTCATACATCGAAGTCGATCATAAATTATTTAAAAGTAAAAGGAATCGTACATTTTGGGAAACTGGCCAAGCCAGTTTCTTGATTTGAATACTAGAAAAAAAAAATGAAATGTACTAAAAAGGAAGTTGAAAAATAAATATCTGGAGACTACTGTTCAACTTTGGGAGACCATGAACATTGAGTTGGCAACTATTCTTCCTTAACAAAAAGCAGTTTGACTGTTTTAAATGATAAAGGAGCCAGTAAGAACAAGTAGGTATTTTGTATAATTGCAAATATCATTTGAAAAATTTTACCTACACTCGGACTATTGTCCTCACGTTGTTGCTGTAATCACAACGTTTCGGTCTTTGTGTTCTCCGGCCTTCATCAGGTGTATATCGATCCGGGTAACCTACAGACAATCCAGAACTGAACCGTTTATTGAATGTACCGGGTAGACTGTTCTCGTTCCACTGCCCGTATCTAGGGAGATCTTGTCTAGTTATTATTTTTAATACTGCTAAGTTATTGCTCACCCTGTTTTCAACGTGTTCATGTACACACTGCCCGGCCCAGGGATTGAACTTACAATTATTATGTCACCAAATTCTCGAACCGATTTTATTATTCCCCTTTAATCCACTATGTTATTATCCCTAACCCTAATCCGGTTCCCTGGCTATATAGCTTGATATTCTCGAGAAAGGTTTGTAATGTTATCGGTTACGTTATCTGTGATGTGACTTCCCTCTGTCTTTTCTATAAAAAAACTTTCATGGCAGATGTTCTTGAAACCTCGACTTCATGAATTTAAGAGTGCTACATGATTGGCAAAAAGGTTTTATGGTTTCACTGTTGAAAAAGCTAGATATAACCGTGAATTCTATTCTAACAGTTTCTTTTCTCGCAACTGGAAATCTCTTAACGGTTTATTCCTTCCATGCCATATACAATTTCTAAGAACTTAAACGGAACGTCAATCACCATCTTCTATTTTTCTGAAACCTGTTCCTTTATTGTCCTTTCTCCTCAATAAATTCTTCTTATTCTCTTCCATTCCCAGTAAACCCTTGCGTCTTAGTGGTATTATCGCCATCTTCTATCTTCCTGAAAACTGTTCTTTTAGTAACCCCTTGCGTCTTAGTGGTATTATCGCCATATTCTGTCTTCCTGAAACCTGTTCTATTAATTTCATTTCTCCCCACTAAAGTCTTCTCATTCTCTTTCATTCCCAGTAACCCCTTGAATCTTAATGGCATTATCGCCATATTCTGTCTGTCTGAAACCTGTTCTTTTATTGTCCTTTCTCTTCATTAAAGTCTTCTCATTCTCTTTCACTCCCAGTAACCCCTTGCGTCTTAGTGGCATTATCGCGATCTTCTGTCTCCCTGAAACCTGTTCGTTTATGTTCTTTTTCCTCACTAAAGTCTTCTCATTCTCTTTTACTCCCAGTAACCCGTTGCGTCTTAGTGGCATCATCGCCTTGCTTAGGGTGAAATGATTATATGTATAATCATATGTATTCGAATCGAACCCTTTATTTCGTCCAACTTTTTTTCTCTCCAAGGACACATGGCCCAGTGGATAAAAGCATGAAATAATCTAGTGACTTGACCCAAAAGAATTGTGATTTCAATACCTGGCTATAGCAAAGGTAAAAAAAAAAAATTGGAGAGTTGAGTTACTAAAGCGAGATAATTGAAACTGAGATATCCTAACTAACCTGCTCGTTCGTCTCGAAAAGGACCTCCAATCGGTTTTGAAATGGGGCAGGAATTGGCTGGTTAACTTTAATGCCTCAAAAACAAAACTGCTCTCTATTATTCACCACAGAGAACCACCCCTGTCCCCATTAGAATGTCTGACGCTCAACTTCTCGAGAGCACCTCTTTGCGACTACTTGGTCTCACATTGACTGCTGACCTGTGATGAACAAATACATTGAGTCAATAGCTTCGTTCATCGCAAGGAAAGTTGGCTCCCTGTGCCGTGCCCGAAAAATTTTCCCACCAGAGTCGATCCGTCAAAGCTACAAAACAAAAATTCGCCCTTGCATGGAGTATTGCTGCCATATATGGTGTGGAGCCTCTTCTAATTATCTCAAGGTTCTTGATAAAATCCAGGGACAAATATGCAATGTAATTGGCCCTGATCTGGCATCTCGTCTGCAGTCGCTCTCTCACAGACGTGCCGTCGCCTCCCTCTTTTTTACAAATTACTTTCATGGTAACTGCTCCGATGAGCTGCTTTCGCTGGTTCCCAGACATCATGAATTTAAGCGTTCTACTAGGCTGGCATCTCGCTCTCACCCTTTCACTGTCGAAACTGTTAAATGTAGCCGTCTCTTCTACTGCAATAGCTTCATGTCTCGCACCTCTCGCTTGTGGAACTCCCCCCTTTTCTTGTTTCCCTGTTAGCTATAATCTCCAACTATACAAATGTAATGTCAATCGACGTCTCCAGATGCCTTGATCTATCCTCTATCCTTCCCTTCATCCATTCCTCTATCACTCCTATTTGCTCTCGATCCAACTCTCTGTAACCCTTTGCATGCTAGTGGCTTCCCACCTTGCTTGGGGTGAAACGATAAAAAAAAAAACCCGGAAAAGGCATGCCACGTGGAACTAGAACAATCTATCCCGCTTGGTTCGATATTCCAACGTATACCACCTGAAGAAGGTCGGAGTGTACAATGAACAATATGACAATAAAGATGAGGACAATAGCTCGGACAATGTAAATACTGTAATTAGTTACAATACCTCATTTTAGTTATATAGACACCCATCCACACCAATATATCTCTCGCTCCTTCACTCAACCATAAAGTTCAACCACATTCCTTCCTTCTTTTGTTTACAAAGACTACCGTAAGAATATTCTTTAGACTTCCACTCTTTCAGGAATTATTCTTGGGAACACTCCATACCAAAATTTCCAGACAGAATAAATAATTCAACACGCACAATATTTGTTCGACATCAGTTCAATTTCAAAGGCTACCAAAAACAACGATATTTAAGGTAGGTACCTCCATGAGATCTCTAAAAAATCAGCATACCATAATGAAAACATGCTCCAAACATAATGAAAGCAGTTTTATCGTCAAAATCATTATGTTATTATTAAGAGGAACGATTAAAGTATTTTTTTAATTATTTAATTAAATTTTTTACTCGTTTTTAGAACATTCGAAGTTTTGATTAAAAAACATGTTTTTCTTGCGTCAACGGTTGTACTAACTTTTAGCATAGCAAATTTTCGCCTCTTTTTTGTGGTGACAGACATTAATTTGTAAATTCTTGCAAAATCAACTAATTGTCGGATTTTAATGAAACTTTCAGAACTTATTCGCAAATGAAGGACATTATTTTTAAAGGTTTTCATTAGAAAATCCTGGTAAAAATATTTTTATTTTACATGTGTTTCATCCACTTAATTAATTTTATGAAAACTTAAGAAATTCCTCAAGATAATTTTTAGTGACAACATTAGTTAAAAGCAGAATTTTTTGAAGATTTTAAATAACCGATTTCTTTTAGCAAAATCGGACCCAATCTTACCAAAAATCTGTTCTGAATGGAACAAAATAAAAACGCAATAAATCTAAGACCTTATTTAGAGAAGCTTTTAATTTTCTTGTATAAATAATATTTATTAAAGACAATATTGTCTGAAGAAGAAAATTTTTTCCGATGCAAAACGAAATTTTACAAGATTTGTTTAAATTTTTCACAATTTTTGACAATTTAAAATTGAATATTTTAAAAAATTTTTGAATCTTTTAAAGTTCAATTTTGATGAGATAATTCTTAGGGAATATTGTTATTAAGTAAAACTATATTTACTAATCATATATTTTAAAGCTTATTACAATCTAAAGACCCCAATTATTTTAAAAAGAATTTCGATTTGTTTTTTTATATGTATATAGATGCAGAATTTATGAAGCCTGGATGTACAACCCAATTAATCTAGTGTTTTAAGGGTTGTCCCCTCTTATGGTGGCGGGAAGCAAAACCCTAATGAAATTTATCGTTTGCTACACGTTTGGCCATCAATCGACTGTCAATAAATCGATTAACACATCAGAAAATCATCAGAAAAACAAGACCCCGTAGTTAGGAAATATTTGTATACAACATTTTATGCTATAAGTAAATAATATTTGCTTCAAATCAGATTATCTTAACTTTAAATTTGCTAATTTTCATCAAATAACTTTTCAGGAATATATATATATATATATATATATGACAATTGGAAAAAAATTATCCATTTTGCCGACGCGTTTCGTCTTCCGACTTTTTCAAGGCAAAAATGAAATCGAAATGTTTTTGGTGTTATAGTTACATTAAAATTAAAAATCAAAAATTCTTGTCCACAGAATTCATCTGGGAATTTAACTATTTATATATATATATAATTTTTGCAAGATTTTTAGGACGGAAAATTAAGTTGTGTTACAAATGTCTAAAAAATGGCTGACGTTATCGATTTTACTGAAAAAAAAATGCAAGTCTATTCAAATCAATATAATTTCTGTTTGAAATACACCAAAATATTTTGCTTACCGGGTACAGTAAATTTAATCCTTTAACTTTAATTTAAAGTTAAATTGAAAGCTCCAGGAAAGCTTTTTCATTTTTAAAAATTCATTTTAAACCTTACGTATACCCAATTCGTGGAGAGACCAACAAAAACGGGTAAAAAAATGTCTGAAATGAATTTTCTCGAAAACTAACAGGCGATTAAGTGAGGCCAACACGAATTAATAGAATAATAAAAATAAAAAAAAATCAATAAAAAAGTAGACGGAAGGTTGGGTTGCTTCTTTCTTTTTTTAAAAAACAACCAAGGTAATAATGCCACTGATAAGCAAAGGTTACTGAGTGTGAGAGAATATGAAAAAATGTAAACTTTAAGGAGAGGGAACAATAAAAGAACAGGAATTAAGAAGACAGAAGATAACGATTGACACTGCATTTAAATTTTCGAGATGAATGTTGGAAGGCAAAAAACTGAAAGGGGTTCCACAAGCGAGAAGTGCCAGAGAAGAAACCATTAGCATAGAACTTACGGTTACATCTAGTCATTTCAATTGTAAAATGATAAAACCTTGTCCCCAATCTTGCACTACGCTTAAATTCATACATCCTAGGCCCCAAAAAGCAAGGTAATATTTATTTTGAAAATACAAAACTGTGGCACAAGGCCAAATGGGGGTATGGGAAGGCTGGTCTTCAATTTATCTTATCTTAAACTTAGCTAACAACGGTTACTAACCCAAACATAGTACAGTATTCCTTACACCAAAACAACATATTCTTACTACAGTCACCATAATACCTCGGAGTCTCTATGAAGTCCTAACTAGTTCCTATATATACAATTTTCCTGTGGGGGTACGGAATAAAAATAACAAATTTTAAAAATGAAACCCCAATAAATATTTAAAATATTACCATAAAGAAAAGTTCATCAGAACAGTTATCAAAAGACACAGAGAAGAGGTTGGAAAGTTCGTCTACTAAAGCTACCTGGTTTGTCGATATGATTATTACTATGTATTGGACTGTAAACTCAAACACCGGAATAGAATTAATATTTTAATCAGTTTATATATTTTACTGCTATAATACTACAGATTTCAAATGAAAAACGCGATGAAGTTATTGCTCTTTGGAAAGGGGGTATATCACAAATAGAAATTACATCCAATATTGGAATATCCCAATGTCGAGAGCGAACAAATTTATAAACGCAAGATTTTTCAGATCGATCAAATCTGCTCTTAAAAGCTAAATTTCATTTTTTACACTTAATTTCAACTGATACAAGGCTCGAGAGACATTCAAGGTAGTGGATGACTGCCAAAATGGTAATACCGAATGAGATGTAAAGTATGAATGGTTGAGAAGTTAGTAGAAAGTGTAGATTATGAAAATAATCAATTACCGTAATTTCTCGAAAATAATACGCATCCATAAATAATACGAACCCCAACAAATGATCAAAAAATTAAGAAATATATCTATCTCTATGTATAATACGCATCTATACATTTTGTCAAAAAAACAAAAAATAATTACGATGACATTTTGCCGAGCTTGACATTAAGAATAAAATCGAAACTAAGCGGCTAAATAGTCCGAATAATGTAAATAATGTACATAATACCTCATCTCAGAAACATAGACAGATACTAAACGGCTAAAATAATATTGAAAATTACCACGCGTTTTTCCCGCTAAATATAACATTTTCTTTTTACCGCCAAAATGTCGTCAAAACATGCAAATTATAGTGCAAATTTTAACCAAAAAGTAATAGAATTAGCAGAAAGAATAGGAAACAGAGCTGCAGCTAAAGAATATGAGTTGAATGAGTCTAACATACGTTTGAAGAGAATGAAGAGGCCGAAGATAATTTTGAACAGGACGAAGAGAATATTGTGAATGATAATTTGTTTAATGACAATTTAGATATTGATTCTAAAATAGAAAGTGATGATGATGATGATGATGATGATTATGATGATTATGATGAAAATTAAAATTTCAATAAACTGTTAACTTGTTATCCCCTTTTCTTCGAAAATGGCTTTTTTATAGATTTTTTAAAAAATTCTTTCGTCAAATAAAGAATGCAGTTACTGATAAACATAAATTTATTGACGCAAAATGTTACAATAATTATTTAAAATGAAAATTGGGATAATATGTTTCTTATTTTAGAACAAGTACGAATTTATTATTCAATAACGAAATAAGTATTTTCGTTTAAACCTATTTATAATACGCATTCCTACTATCACGTGTAATTTACAGTAAAAAAAACGCGTATTATTTTCGAGAAATTACGGTAAATATAATCATCGTAAATAAATCGAAGAAAAACAGCCAATCAAATTCGAAATACGTAAGCCCTGGGTACGACGATAAACTAAATCCGGCCGCAAGGTTCCTGATCAACAGATTGGAGGATTTGAGGAGCATGAAACCTCTTAATTGCTATTGTTTCCAGGTAGCACCTGTTCGTGTCCCATCTACGGGAGAATAGTGACCCTCAAACAAAATAAAATGCTATGAAAGTGAAAAAAATATAGTAAAAATACCAGCAACATATTTTTTATAAAAGAGTTACCAATACATATTTATAGTAAATTACCAACAGTACCTATTTATAGTGAAATTACTAACAATGTAATTTTAAAACAAAATGACCAGCAATACATTTTATAGTAGAATTATCAACTATACATTTTATAGCAAAATGATCAACAGTACATTTTATCTGGAGCTGAAGCCATAAAATTGTTTTTAAAATATTTAAATTTCAGCATTAAATAATACATAGAGGTGTTGATATGCTGCTAAACAAAACCAACCAACCAAAATACGTACCTTGAATTAAACAAATATGAACCTACATACTTTTGAAAACGTTATCTCTCTCTCTCTCTCTCTCTCTCTCTATATATATATATATATATATATATATATATATATGATTAATACAAGTATAAAATTTGTCAGGTAATTGATATTATTTTCAGCATAACGACTCTAGAGTTTCGTAGACGAACCCTCCAGCAGTCGCTCCGCCCACTCGTCAGCTGTGCCTGTACTAATTTATTATTTTCGCTCCTCTATATGATTGAAAAATTTAACGTAAATAAGGATAAATTGATGCGTCATAAATTGTATATTAACACGATCTGTAAGCACATATTGTATTTAGGTTTTTCCGTGTATATTATCGATAAAATAATTAAAATTAATGTTGGCCAAGTTTCAAGAAAATATGTCTGAAAATATTTTTCATTAATGGAATAACGGAAATTAAAGGTTAAACAAGCTATGAAAAGAAAAAAAAATGGCTGCAGTATTACAAAGTTGGAGATATGGTGAAGTGATGGATAGTGGATCGGATTGAGAAATTCGGAGAACCGAGTTCGAATTCCAGTCGAGTTCGTTACGTTCACTTACGTGCAAATAACCTTGGAAAAGGTATGAATCCATCTTTTGATGAATCTATCGCAATGGTGGCAACCGATTTAGGAGAAGGACAATTTTGAATTCAAAACCACCAACTATAACCTTGGTTGTCAGCCAGTCTAGGGGAAGGACAACCGTGAGGTCAAAACTCCAACTACCACAGGTAAATAATACTGGAGTCTTGGCTCTGTAGCTTTGGATGGCAACCAGTCTAGGCAAGGACAACCCTGAATTCAAAACCTCCAAATATAGGTAAATAGTGATAGACTCTCGTGATGTAACTTTGGTTGTCAACCATTCTAGGAGAAGGATAGCAACCAGTCTAGGACAACTCTGAATTCAAAACCTCCAAATATAGGTAAATAGTAATGGATTCTGTAGCCCTGTTTGGTAACCAGTCTAGTTGAAGGATAACTTTGAATTCAAAACAAAATTGTAGCCCTTGCTGTTAAAGAAAGGTTTGTGAATTAATCTGCGAAGGTAATATTCATCTGGAAGACATAAACAACAGAAATTTATTTGTCAAGTTTAAAATGTCAGAAATTTCTATTTATTTCATGTCATCAAAAATGTTCATTATGTAAAGATGGGAGAATTATTTGTCCAGTTTTTTGGTGGAAACTTTCACTGCCGTAGAATAGAGCGTGTGCGCAGTCGCGCGCGTGTGCATGCGATTTTGTGAGGAAGTTTTTCATAGAACAATTGAATTCGTTAAGTGCTGCATTTTGTCTTGATCTTAAGCACACGCATGCGCACACAGGCGCACACACTAATACGCACGCGCACAAACGCACACACGCTTAAGAGATTATAAAAATATTCGTGTCCAGATTTTGCCATCTGAGATGCATGTGTTTCCCTTTACGTGAATGTGCATTATGGATGCTTATGTTTGCACGCTACCACGCATGCGTCTACCTGGCCGCCTAGCCTCTAGCCGGCGCATGCGCGTATATGCTTAGGCAATCTTCGTGTGTCGGGCGCATTATACGAAGATCATATAAAGTTTTGTTATTGTTAGTTGCTGCTGCCTTCTTATCCAACTAAACGACTTATGTGCTCGGGGGGAAAGTGTATCTTTTTGGGCGTGGGATGGGAGGGCTTGAATTGAGAGTCAGTACCGTCACTACCTACTTTCCCCGTTTCGTTTTCTTGTGCTAACAGAAGTTCTGGCTAAGAAGTCATGCGACCTCAAGGATACAAAATCCAATCTAAGATTACTGGAGAGACCAATGCGGGATCAGTTTTGTAATTTTTAATCCGTAGTCCGCCAGTCGATCCTCGGACGAGCTGCACGCCACAAGAATCCAAAGGCGGCCAGAGGCTTTTAAAGAAGAAATAAAATAAGTCTTTTATTCGTGTACAGAAAATCTGCATAATGGTTTCTTGTTTCCAAATCTGGATATAAAAACTGAAATTCATTTTAAAAGACAGACAGTTTTCGTGTTTTATGTGGAGCACATTTTAAAGGTCAAATTGTCATATTAAATCCGAATTAATTTCGGATTCATTACAAAAACCAATCACTGAGATAAAGTGGAAAAATTATATTGAATCAATTTCTAGGTCTGATACTATGAAAGTTGGTTCATTGTGTCGTGCTAGATAATTTTTCTCTCCAGAATCTATCTTACATATTTATAAGTCTACCTATTCGTCCAGGCATTGAATATCGCTACCACATATGGTCTCGTTTGCTGCAATATATTTAGAGATCCTTGATAAAGTTACAAAGAAGTATCTGCAATGTCATTGGTCTTGACCTGGCATCTCGGCTTCACTCACATTTACCCTTCCGCGACGTAGTTTTCCTTAGCCTTTTCTATAAATATTTTCATGGTAATTATTCTTATGAGCTTTCTTCTGTCATACAACAATCAGCAAAGTACAGCTTCGTAAAATATCACACAGGACATGGCTCTTGTCCCACGAAAATGATGGTGTTCCTTTTCGATGTGTGACAGCGTCAATAAAAATGAATAAACTGAATCCTGTACATGTGTAATGTATTACTGTATTACTTGTTGTTCTATTGTTTTCATTACTTTTTGGTAGGGGTGACAAGACTTTCGTACCAACCAATAGATAGATAGATAGATAGATGGTGGTCCGAAAGTCTTGTTACCCATACATAATATAATTTTCTATTTCAGATGACTGATATGAAAAATGATGGTCTTCAGACAGACTTTCCCGATGTGTGACAGCGTCAATGTAAGTGAATAAACTGAATCCAGTCCATGTGTTTTGTATTACTTGTTCTTCTATTGTTTTCATTACTTTTTGGTCAGGATATCATTGTACATCGATAGGACAATGATAAGGAGACAGCCATTGAAAAGATGATAGTAAAGAGACATGCATCGGTAGGGGACATATCTCGAAAGGACAATGGTACGGGGACAAGCATCGAAAAGATGATAGTAGGGAGACATACACAAAAAGAATAACGGTAGGGGGACATATTTCGAAAAGACGATGTTTGGGAGACAAACATCGTCAAGATGATAGTAAGAAGACATGCATGAAATAGATAAAGGTAACGAGACGTACATCAAAATGACGAATGTTGGGAGACAAACATAGACAAGATGATAGTAGGAGACATGTATAATAAGGATAATGCTAGGGGTACATGCATCGAAGAACGGTGGTAATATGATAAGGATTGAAAGACAGGTGAATGAATAGAAATTGTGACATTAAGTATCTAAGTAACAAATTGATGATGGTAGCGAGACATGCACAGAAATGTTGATGGTCGAAATAATCCTCAAAAGAATGATGGTCAAGAAACAAGCATTAAAAGCATGGCAGTGGGGAGAAGTGTATGTAATTTAGGACGGTAGCGTGCTTTGAAAGGAAGATGGCACGGAGACGAGGATATACATTATTGCAGAAAGTAGATAAACATTGAAAGATCGACGATAGTGTGACATCGAAAAAAGATGACAGTAGGTAAACAAGTAATTATGGCGGCCATATGCATCGAAAGGTTAACGTTAGTACAAGTATAGAAATTATTAACATTTGGACAAGAATAGAAATTAATACGCCCAGGAGACACACATTGAAAGGTTAACATTAGGACAAGAATAGAAACGATGGCGGCCAGGGGACATGCATCGAAAAGTTAACATTAGGACAAGGAAAGAAATGATGACCGGGAGACATACATCGAGGGTTTAACGTTTTGACAAGAATAGAAATTGGGACGGCCATGAGACATACATTGAAAGGTTAACATTAGGACAAGAATAGAAACGATGACGGCCAGGAGACATGCATCGAAATGTTAACATTAGGACAAGAATAGAAACGATGAAAGACATGCATCGAAAGGTTAACATTAGGACAAGAATAGAAACGATGACGATGCATCGAAAGGTTAACATTAGGACAAGGATAAACATGATGGCCGGGAGACATACATCGAGAGTTTAACGTTTGGACAAGAATAGAAATTGGGACGGTCATGAGACATACATTGAAAGGTTTACATTAGGACAAGAATAGAAACGATGACGGCCAGGAGACATGCATCGAAAGGTTAACATTAGGACAAGAATAGAAACGATGACGTCCAGGAGACATGCATCGAAAGGTTA
This sequence comes from Acanthosepion pharaonis, assembly GCA_903632075.3. Classification (NCBI taxonomy): domain Eukaryota; kingdom Metazoa; phylum Mollusca; class Cephalopoda; order Sepiida; family Sepiidae; genus Acanthosepion; species Acanthosepion pharaonis. The sequence goes on along the minus strand of CAHIKZ030003358.1, from coordinate 1,119,186 downwards.
ACATTAGGACAAGAATAGAAACGATGACGGCCAGGAGACATGCATCGAAAGGTTAACATTAGGACAAGAATAGAAACGATGACGGCCAGGAGACATGCATCGAAAGGTTAACATTAGGACAAGAATAGAAATTGGGACGGCCATGAGACATACATTGAAAGGTTAACATTAGGACAAGAATAGAAACGATGACGGCCAGGAGACATGCATCGAAAGGTTAACATTAGGACAAGAATAGAAACGATGACGGCCAGGAGACATGCATCGAAAGGTTAACATTAGGACAAGAATAGAAACGATGACGGCCAGGAGACATGCATCGAAATGTTAACATTAGGACAAGGATAGAAATGATGGCCGGGAGACATACATCGAGACGTTTGGAAAAAGAATAGAAATTGGGACGGTCATGAGACATGCATCGAAGGTTAACATTAGGACAAGAATAGAAACGATGACGGCCAGGAGACATGCATCGAAAGGTTAACATTAGGACAAGAATTGAAACGATGACGGCCAGGAGACATGCATCGAAAGGTTAACATTAGGACAAGAATAGAAACGATGACGGCCAGGAGACATGCAACGAAACATTAGGACAAGAATAGAAACGATGACGGCCAGGAGACATGCATCGAAAGGTTAACATTAGGACAAGAATAGAAACGATGACGGCCAGGAGACATGCATCGAAAGGTTAAATTAGGACAAGAATGAAACGATGACGGCCAGGAGACATGCATCAAATGTTAACATTAGGACAAGGATAGAAATGATGGCCGGGAGACATACATCGAGAGTTAAACGTTTGGAAAAGAATAGAAATTGGGACGGTCATGAGACATGCATCGAAAGGTTAACATTAGGACAAGAATAGAAACGATGAAGGAGACATGTTTAACATTAGGACAAGAATAGAAACGATGACGGCCAGGGGACATGCATTGAAAGGTTAACATTAGGACAAGAATAGAAACGATGACGGCCAGGAGACATGCATCGAAAGGTTAACATTAGGACAAGAATAGAAACGATGACGGCCAGGAGACATGCATCGAAAGGTTAACATTAGGACAAGGATAGAAATGATGGCCGGGAGACATACATCGAGAGTTTAACGTTTGGACAAGAATAGAAATTGGGACGGCCATGAGACATACATTGAAAGGTTAACATTAGGACAAGAATAGAAATTGGGACGGTCATGAGACATACATTGAAAGGTTAACATTAGGACAAGAATAGAACCGATGACGGCCAGGAGACATGCATCGAAAGGTTAACATTAGGACAAGAATAGAAACAATGACGGCCAGGAGACATGCATCGAAAGGTTAACATTAGGACAAGAATAGAAACGATGACGGCCAGGAGACATGCATCGAAAGGTTAACATTAGGACAAGAATATGACGGCCAGGTGACAATCGAAAGGTTAACATTAGGACAAGGATAGAAATGATGGCCGGGAGACATACATCGAGAGTTTAACTTTTGGACAAGAATAGAGATTAGGACGGCCATGAAACATACAACGAGACATACATCGAAATGTGACAGGAGGCTGTCAAGCTTCGTAAATCTACTCTTCGAGATATTTTGGAATCTTTCCTTCACTCTTGACATATATATATATATATATATATATATATATATATATATATATATATATATGTATTATAAGAATCTCTGGTAGTCTCTATTCTCCTATATGGATGTGAAACGTGGATACTATTGGCAGAAAAAGAGAGAACGATCCAAGTGTTTGAGAACAAATGCATGAGAAAACTCCTTGGCATCTTCTATTGGGAACATACACCCAATGAGTTTGTTCGGAAAATGGTTAAAAGTTTTGTGGGTCAGCAGCAAACTCTTCTCGAAACTGTCAAACGGAGAAAAATGGCGTGGTTCGGACACATTACAAGGCACGACAGCCTGTGCAAGGCCATCATGCAAGGAAAAAGCAGCATCAAATTACCAAACAAAAGAATACTCCTTGTATCACAACATATCTACAAATGTAATCAAGGTAAAATTAAAATTACGCCAATATATCAAACAGACAATTATTCTTATTTGCAACTACAAGAAAAAACTCATCATAAACAAATTTAAACTAGCACAAAACAGATTATAACCTCACATACATAAACACACAGCATACGCACATAATGGCAAAATTCACTGGTTGGACTACACACATACATACACATAAATATCTATGGAGAACGAATATATATACACAAACTGGCAAAAACAAACACAATAGACTACCCACAAGTACACACACACGAACTTTACACAACATATGAAGTATATATATATATATAGATAAGAACGAGGACCTCCTTCTTTTGCCCTTTCTCTGACCAATCCTATTTATTTTATTATCCCTTAAGCAGAAGAATACTTTCATCACCAGTTCAAGAAAAGACACTGGGTTACTACTACACACAAATGACAATGGTTAAACATTAGAAAACATAAGGAAAATTAATTCCTTCTAATAATATGCGGAAATAACCGACTCTTTGCCATGATGAATGTCGCGAGACCGAAACACGTGTAGCAAATATATGGAAAATAAATATATATTTAAAAAAATCCACATTATAACCAAAAACGTTTGCGGTTTCTCTTTTCTCTTTAGAATATACTAGCAGTAGAGCCCGGCGTTGCCCGGGGATGTAACAGTAAGAGATAGATCAAGTATCGACCATCATAAAGACTGAAAAATAAAATTGACAAAGATTATTGTTTAAGGTTGACGGACACGCATGTCTTAATTAGTTTTTTTGTTTTGTTTTGTTTGTTTTTTTTTTTTTTTTTTACGAATTGGTCAAACCCAAACTCAAACAAAAACATTGTTTTCAATCGTTATGAGTCTACCGATTGAATAGAATTTTATTATAAACAATTGTCTTGTAAATTGAATTTTTAAAGCATTCTGAATGTAAAGATAAAGAAAAAAGTGTGCAAGACAATAAGAAACACTACCTGCCAAAAAAAAGTGTAGTTTTGTTGAAATCGGTTGAAAAAATGTAGGAAATCCGATCCCATATATAAAGGAACACACACACACACACACACACACACACACACACACACAACCTGGGTTTTATAAGTATAACTCGATATGAGTTATCCCCTTTTCATTCTCGTGATGCCTCTTAATCGTGTTTTCAAATTTATTTCGTGCAAAAACAATTATGTTTTTCCAATTTTTGCCACTGTCAGAACCACTGCAAGGTAATTTTGCGTAGTCCTGTGAAGTTTTGTTGAAATCGGTTGAAAAATGTAGGAAATTCGATCCAATATATAAACGAACAGACACACACACAACCTGGGTTTTATAATAAGTATGATACTTGTTTCTCGTTGGAACAATAACCTCTTCCTTATATATATATATATATATATATATATATAGAGAGAGAGAGAGAGAGAGAGAGAGAGAGGAAGTAGGTCATTGAGGCAGATCGAACTATTTAGTATTCGTCTATCTCTATATAAAATAAAGAGTTGGGATGAAGTAAGAAAATTCTTACTGATTTAAGATAAGACAACTGACAACAATCTTAAAAATGAAGAAAAACAAAGAAAAAACAAAAAAGGAAAATTAATGAATCTCCCTATCTGTATGTGAATGACATTATATATATATATATATATATATATATATATATATATATATATATATATATATATATATACATGCAAACTCACATATCTGTCAGTCACTCTATGCATCTCGAAAAATATAAGAAAAATACAAAGTCGAACGCCATTTTGTTTCGGCTTCAGGGCTTATATTTTTTTATCGTTTAATGAGTTCCCAACATAGATTAACGATTTTTCTGTTTTTGGTTGGTGCAATATCTGCTGAAGTTAAACATTACAGAATCAGCAGAAAGACAATGTAAGAACGAAACAAACAACAACACACGCACACATCAACAGTTTTCACATATGTTTTCCATCATATTTTGCTTTATCCCTAAAAGCGTCTAAACATCTATCTTCTCTCATAGTTAAACCTGAAGATCTTCCGAAGAAGTATTATGCTAAGTATTTATTTAGTCAAACAAATTCGGCTGTTACATGGCTTCTCTTATTCTTTGCTGGAGGATTTTAGAATGATGTTGCCAAGTACTGAACTAGAGTTGCCATTTTCTTTTTATCAATTCACCCCAAGCAAGGCGATAATACTACTAAGACGCAAGGGGGGGCACTGAGATTGAAAGAGAATGCGAAGTCTTTAGAAGGAACCGGAAATTCGATCCCAAACAGGAAACAAAGAATAAAGCTCTACTCATCAGGACCCAGACAAAAATGATTGTATTAATTAAATAAAAATTACAAACGCGCATATACATATAAAAAAAAAATATGTACATTTCAATTACCCCCACTGATACATTTATAATACCCTTGCTTTTCTTTTCATCCCCCCACTTTTTCTTCACACCATCCTCTCCCTTTCTATCACACCTAGCGTGGTGCGTTTATTTATTTATTTTTTTTTTTAATAATATAGCGTTCATTACTTAGTCCATAATAAACAGTGGTATCAACATTTACTGGTCTGAATGTCCGAGAAATTTCATGGAAAATATTCTTCCTCCGACAGGAACCGAAACTATATCCAACATGGAACCGTCATAAGGCTTAACGTGCCTTACCTGTTTAGCTACGAAGGAAGCGTCTGGTTTGCAAGGTCGATTTACTGCTTTTAAACTACATAAATGCTCTACTCATCAGGACCCAGACAAAAAGAATTGTATTAATTAAAAAATGTATATTTTATAAACGCCTTTTTTCCAAAGGAAACTAGTGACACCTTCTTTCATGACTTCCTTCTCTCTTTTTCTTTTTATGTTTAGAAATTAGCAAACATTCGGTTCGTCTTTATATATACGCCAAATTGTATAGTTGTAGAAGACACACCAATTGATAGAGATATAAGTGTACCAGAATGTTATGTTCTGGTACGCTTACATGTCTTTTAGTTGACCAAGAGGTGTGCCTACTTTCATTTATATCTCGGTCAGTCTAGCAACCTTCCAGCTGACACTCGTATTTCAGTGACATACAAGTGCATCAGAATACAACACATGACCATCTGGCGTATCTTTTAGTCTACCAACCAATTTGTCTAATTATATTTATATCTTGGACAGCCTAGCAACTTTTCAGTTGTCCTTCGTCTTATATACATATATATAAAAGTGGACATTGAAGTCAACACTTAGGTAATCTGACGATTGCGTTTAATCATGAAACAGATTATCTCCACTCAGTGCTAATTTCAGAATCTACTTCTAGATTTACATACGCTCCATCTCTGATCTCCATCCCTAAATATAGTATTACTTAAAACTATATATATATATATATATATATATATATATATATATATATATATTTATAAATCAAATGACTTACCTGCTAACATGGCTGCCTTCTTTTGTCTTGCATGAGTGGTCTCTATTCACCCATATATCTTTCCATTAAATAACTCAGGGCTAGTTTAACTTGGTGGCTACACCAGTCTACTTGTGTATCAGACCACTTTCAAGCTAACCATTATTCAGCAATATATATATATATATATATTTATGTGTGTGTGTTTCTCTCTCTCTCTCTCTCTCTCTCTCTCTCTCTCTCTCTCTCTCTGTATGTATGTGGAATTCAGCGGGGAAATAAAAAATATTGACTTATATAATCTAGTGAGTTTAATGGTGAAACTAGAGTGATCTGTGGGTTCTTACAATTTATATTTTAAACGGGATTTTTATTGCTCTGCATTGAGCATTTCCGTGCAGAACCCACTGAAATATCAAGCGCATCAGTGAGGGCTTATGAACATTGTTTCAATAAGGTATTTTTGTTGTACTCACTTATATATAATAATATTTGATTTGCTCAACAATGTCATATCGATGGATCAAGTAAAAACAAATTCACTGGAGACTAGCATATTCCTATATATTTCTTTATTAAAGTTGATAATATCGTGTACTTTGGTTCTTAAACTTGTTAATATCATGTACTTTGTTTCTTAAAAGTTGATAACATCGCTGACATTGTTTCTGAATAGTTGGTAACTTGCACTTTGCTTATTTGATAACATTGGGTACTTCGTTTCTTACTGTTGATAGCATCGTGTACTTTCTTTCTTACTGTTGATATTATCGCATACTGTTGATAAAATCGTGTACTTTGTTTCTTACTGTTGATAGCACCGTGTACTTTGTTTATTAAATTTAATAAAACCGCATACTTTGTGCCTTACTGTTGATAGCATCGCGTACTTTGTTTCTTACTGTTGATAAAATCGTCTACTTTGTTTCTTACTGTTGTTAGCATCGTGTACTTTGTTTCTTACCGTTGATATCATCGCGTACTGTTGATAAAATCGTGTACTTTGTTTCTTACTGTTGATAGCACCGTGTACTTTGTTTATTAAATTTGATAAAATTGCTTATTTTGTGCCTTACTGTTGATAGCATCGCGTACTTTGTTTCTTACTCTTAATAGCATCGTGTAATTTTCTTTCTTATTGTTGATAAAATCGTGTACATTGTTTCTTAAATTTGGTAACATTGCTTACTTTGTTTCTTATTGTTGATAGCAGTGTGTACTTTGCTCATCGTTAGTGTTGTTTACAAACGTTAAATTCTCTCAGAACCAGTGGCGTATACTATTTGAAATTGATTTTCTACTCCGTTTCCCATTCAAGCGAACCTTCAGATAATCAAGAGGAAGAAATTTTGAAGAAGCCCTGCCAGTATATTGTTGCACATCATCGTTTTTTAGCAAGGTAAACCAATTAAGCACAACATAGCAGCATTTCTATATATTTTGGAATCATTTCACCCGAAGCAAGGCAATAATAACACTAAGCCATAGAAGCTTATTGAAAGCGAAGAAAATGATAAAAACTTATTGAGGATAAAGGACAATATAAAACAAGATTAAGAAAGACAATATGGCGGTTGACGTTACATTAACATTTTTGAAGATCTTAGTTGGCAGGAAGGCAGGAAGCCGGAAGAGAATTTAACAATAGATAAGTGTGATAAAATAAATAGAACAGTAAAACGATGAAACTTAGCTAACAAACTAGTACTACACTTAAATTCATTACTATTATTGCATTTTTATATAAAAAAGCTCATCTGCTATGTAATATCTAATCTCCTATATACAATTGCTTCATGCCTTTCATAAACTAAGCAAAGTATTAAGAGATAGAAAAATGCCGTTAGAAACAAAGAAAACAGTGCTGAACAGCTATGTAATATCTAATCTCCTATTTGGAAGTGAATGCTGAACAATCTTATCATGCCTTTCATAAACTAAACAAAGTATTAAGAGATAGGAAAATGTCGTTAGAAATAAAGAAAAGAGTGCTGAACTGCTATGTAATATCTAATCTCCTATATGCAAGTGAATGCTGGAAAATCTCATCATGCCTTTCATAAAAAAAGCAAAGTATTAAGAGATAGGAAAATGCCATTAGAAACAAAGAAAAGAGTGCTGCTATGCAATATCTAATCTCTTATACAGCACTGGATGCTAGACAATTTCATGATGCCTTTCATAAACTAAGCAAAGTATTAAGAAATAGGAAAATGTCGTTATAAACAAAGAAAAGAGTGCTGAACTGCTATGTAATATCTAATCTCCTATAATATATAGTGAATATTGGACAATCTCCTCAGGCCTTTCATAAATTAAGCATTAAAAACATTTAGACTGCTTCACTACCCACATCATTTCATCCTTATGACTGCGGGTAAATTTTTAGCACGTCAGGATAAAAATGCACAAAAGCTCTTTAACTAAATATCACTTGAAATACAAATAAAATATTGACTCACACTAATCTGGCATCACTGGGACTTCTATGATATTGGATAAGTTGTTTTGTCCAATTACTGATGGTTATATTAGAATACATTTAACCCAACAGCTAACCACTTTATCCTACGTTTGAAATACCCTGTAAACTAATACATGCTGGTTAATGAAAATAATGTGAAATTTAAATGAAACACAGGTAAAACAAAGGTTACAAGTAATTCTGTTGAGTTACTTCATCACTGCCATTTTCAAAGTGAGTCAGGGTATGAATGTGGTATAAGTCATACAAGTTTCACAGAGACACGCAGCTTTCAAGTTTTTATTTTTCAATTTCTACCTTATTTGATATGGACAATGTATGATGTTTGCACTTTACAACACAAGAAAAATTTCCTGTAATTCATTGGTATTCATGACTGTAGGTAAATGTAAACAGTTTATAATAAAAATGAACAAAAGCACTCTAACTAAATAGCACTTTCCGCATTCAATGGAGCCATGGCTAGGGCTTAATTCCAGTACGTTATAATAAGAATGAACGGAAAGACAAGTAGAAATACCTTGCCAGTGTTTGAAAGATCTAAAAAACAGCTGATGCAATAGTGACCTCTGCCATTGCTCTCATTGAAATTAGTACCGGATAACTGATTACCGGATTGGTGATAGCCAAATGGTTTTAGTTTAATGAACTCTAGTTGCAAAAGTGTTTGCCTTTCTGAGAAGTTTGCCTTTTTTAAGCATGTATATATCTTGTTTTTTATTCTCTTAACCCCGTGTTAATCAACTCGGATTTCTGAAAATGGATTGTCGCCTGGCGTCTGCCTACCACGATAACTGAGCTACAACTATGCCACATCGCATGCTACGCACCTTGATTGAATCAGGAGAATAATCGTGTCAAAAGCAACAACTTAATTTAAATAGCGTTCATCCTCCGTACGCGGAGATGACCTTGACTTTGAATCACTCGAGGGGCGGGGTTGGGGCAGAGATGATTAATGAATCCGATCTTCGCCCTGAAGAGTCTGTTGCAGTTGTGACATGGGATGCTGAAGCAGGCTTGGAGACGGAACCCTCTTCTTTCCTTTTCTGGCGTCTCTGTTCTTGTCGCCGATTCTTTTCTCCACTGCCTTAACCAGGTATTGAACTCTTTGGGTCCTGTCAATGGATCTAACCAACGCCTTTATCCACGGTGCCATGTGTCCTTAAGTGTTGTGAGTTCAGTATCTGTTTAAGGCAGTCGAGAATTTGGAGAGGTGAATTAACAGGAGATAACTGATAACTGACACCCATTACACATGGCACATAGAACTTGAACAGTCTACCCCAACGAGCGAAATAAAGGTTTCAGTTCAACATTCTAACCACCCGAAGAAGGCCAGAGCGTACAGTAGCCGAAACGTTGTGTTAAATATGGCAACAAAGATGTGGACAATAGTCCGAATAATGTAAATAGTGTACTTAATACATTATCTCAGAAATATAGACAGATACTAAATAAATAATACTTTCTGCATTTAATGGATCCATGGCTAGGGCTTAACTTTAGTACATCATAATAAAAATACATAATAAAATGCCTTACTAGTGTTGGAAAGTTCTCAAAAACATCTGAGGCAACAGTTATCGCTACCAAACAGCAGTAGCAGGTCTGTGCAGTGACTTGGGGAATTCTGAAATGGCTCTCGTTGAAATCAGTGCCGGATTACTGATTGGACCGGATTAATGTTTACCAGATTGGTGATGGCTAACCTTTACATACATTCATCCATTTTCTCTGCAAGCAACACATCAGAGTGGATCTCTAGGGAAATGGCTTAACTTCAGCCAATCATGTTTCTACCAATGTGACTACTTCAGTAACAGATATTGTTGTCTGCGAGATCACAATATCTGCTTCACCCGCGTTTTTATTCGCGCGTGATTTCTGAAGCGCGCGCAATCTTGGGGAAACGCTGAATAACGTATGTTTGGCTTATCAGAACGTGTTTCCTGTCGAGCAAGTAAATATAAAGTGTATGACCTTTGCCTTGATGCGAGCAGAAGTACGTTTGCGGATTTCGCTAGGCATCTACTCTTTGCCGAGTGCGTCGTTCAGTGCGAAGATGCGCACATACCTTGCAGACAAAATAGCTTGGATGATATATGGTGTCAAAAATGTGCGAATACATCTATCTATCTATCTATCTATCTATCTATCTATCTATCTATCTATCTCATTCTTTTCAAATTTATTTAATTCTGAACACATCTATCTATCTATCTATCTATCTTTTTCATTCTGTTCTAATCTATCTATTCTGTTCAAATCTATCTATCTATCTATCTATTTATCTTTTTCATTCTGTTCTAATCTATTTATTCTGTTCAAATCTATCTATCTATCTATCTATCTATCTATCTATCTTTTTCATTCTGTTCAAATCTATCTATTCTGTTCAAATCTATCTATCTATCTATCTATCTATCTATCTATCTATCTATCTATCTCATTCTTTTCAAATTTATTTAATTCTGAACACATCTATCTATCTATCTATCTATCTTTTTCATTCTGTTCATCTATTCTGTTCAAATCTATCTATCTATCTATCTATTTATCTTTTCATTCTGTTCTAATCTATTTATTCTGTTCAAATCTATCATATCTATCTATCTATCTATCTATCTATCTTTTTCATTCTGTTCAAATCTATCTATTCTGTTCAAATCTATCTATCTATCTATCTATCTATCTATCTATCTATCTATCTATCTATCTATCTATCTATATCGGATACATTGTAGATCTTTCGTGCGAATAAACCTCTCCATCACGTCCCATAGATATCACATAACAGTTCAATATTCTTTTCTTTGTTTCTAACAAAATGTTTCTATCTCTTAATACTCTGCTTAGCTTTTGGAATGCATCTTTGGCCATCCCAATACGTCTTCGGATCTCTGTGTCACAATTTCCGTTCTCTGTTAGAACACTTCCCAGATATTTAAATTTCTCTCTACCTGCTTGATTTGAGTATCCCCAACCTGTAATTTGCATTTTGGGCTCATCCTTTTGCCGATAACCATTCTGTCTTCTTGTAGTTTATGCTTAGTCCTTTCTTCTCGCTTTCTTTCGCTACCTTCTGTAGGAAGCTATCAACACTGTATCATCTGCATATCTAATATTGTTAACATTGTGGCCGCCAATAATAAATCCTGGTAGAACTTCTAATCCTCTTAGAATTGCCTCGTTGTATATGTTGAATAAATCCAGTGAGAAGTCATATCCTTGTGTTACACTCATTTCTATTTTTGTATATCAGTTGAACTCATTTTCTGTCCGTATGCAGGCGGTTTGTTACCAAAATAGATTCTTGATTATTATAATATCTTTCCCGAATATGTCAAAGTTGCTAGGCGGCTCTGACAGATCTTTGTGGCGTACTTTGTCGAATGCTTTTGCGTAATCTGTAAAACACAAGAACGCGTCTTTCTGCATTTGTATTGCTCTTTCTGATAACATTCTAAGCATAAATATTGCGTTCCTTATTCCGGTGTCTTTAACGAACCTGCAGTGTTTTTGTCTTATATTTGGCCTGATTCTGCTGCGCGCTAAATTCGTGAAGTCTAGGTATCATAGATCAAAGTTCATCAGAACAATTACCATGAGAGTATTTATAGAAAAGGCTCAGGGAAGCTACATTAAGGCGGTGAGAAAGTGAATGAAATAGGGATGCCAGGTCAGGACAAATAACATTGCAGATTCTTCTTTGGATTCTAGAATATCTCTAAGTATACTACAGGAGCACTAGACTATATGTGGCAGCATATATTCGAAGCATGGACGAATGGTAGACTGATGAAAAGCTGTGTATGTGGACAACGTTGCAATTGGCTAAGTGAAGTGAAATTATCCCTGTAGATTCATGGAAATCTGTATGGGTTTTGAAAATAATTTAAACCTCAATGTATAGGTCCGGTGAGAAGACAAATCCTTGTAAGCATGGATGAATGGTTGACTTATGAAAAGCTGGATATGTGGACATTTTTATAGTAAAATTACAAGCAATACATTTTTGAAACAAAATGACCAGCAATAGAATTTTATAGTAAAATGACCAACAATAAATTTTATTTGTAGTTGAAGGTATACAATTGCGTTCAAAATATATTTAGTTGAAGCCATAAAATTCTGTTCAAAATTTTCGGCATGAAATAACCCTCATTTGATATGCCGCTAAAAAAAACAAAAAACTACCAAACAACAATACCTATTTATAGTAAAATTACTGAAAATACATTTTATAGTAAAATGAACAATAATACATTTTATCTCTAGTTGAAGGTATACAATTGCGCTCAAAATATATTTAGTTGAAGACATAAAATTCTGTTCAAAATATTTAGATTTCGGTATTAAATAACCAGTAAAGGTTGATATGCCGCTGAACAAATTCAAGCAGCGAAAAAGATTTTGAAAGAAGCAAATGTTGTGTACTGATGTGAGGTTTTCATGATGTTTGATTTAAATAGCATAAAATGAAACAACTCAGGCAGTGTGACTTCAGGCTGATAAAATAACGGATGCGTTTCATGGAAAAAATGTGAAAAAGAAGCAGAATTATGGTAAATGCTGTTGATTCTCTCTATATTAATGTTCGGAAAATAATGGTTTTTGGTTTGTTTTGTTGTGAAAGGTCGAATCGTCTTCTATAGTTTGTTATCATAAAGATTTTTTTTTAGGTTTACAATTGATGATTTCAAGAACATGATATTCAGAAAGGAACGGGAAAAGAAGAATTTTAAACTTGTAAAATATTTATATTTATTCTGCATTTTACGTTTGAAAATAAGCAATTTTAGCAGATGATAATTTTGCTTCAAAATATTTCACATATAGAAATTTAAAGTAAATATAAACATTGGAAGTATATCAAATACAAATTTGGAATTGTTCAAATACTTTTTCGCCCATTGTATTTTGTATACCTTTTTCTCATTTTGTGTTTTAAATTTACAGATGCATCTACGCAGTTGCGGTGTTGTGCTTGTTTGTATACGAGGAGGGGGGGTGAAAAGTTCATAGGCTGATTATGAAGGAGTGATGGTAGAGCTGTGAAACCTTGCACGCATTAATTTTAACTCTTATTATTATTAGGTTGGTGCAAAAATAATGACGTAATAATGTCGCTTTTTGACGTATTTTTTAACGTCAAAAAACGACATTATTACGTCATTATTTTTGCACCAACCTAATAATAAACTGCATTGTTTCTTTCCAGGTACGAAGGTTGGCTGAAAAGTTCATAGGCTGACTATGAAGGAGTGTTGCTACAGCTGTGAAATTGTTTCTTTTCAGCTAAATTGACACCTGTCTGTTGAAAGATGACTTCAGAAGTAACTCGTAAGGACTTCTCTTGAAAATGGTGTTATCAAGTACCTCCAGTAAAAGGGATTTAGCCACCAATGTTGACATGTTTGCTACATTTGGAGATGACCCAGTACATTGGCGGGCGACTAAAATTAGGAGGGGAAGGGATAGTCTTGAATATGACACAATGTGTGGACGTCTTGCAAATGCCACCACCGAGGGAAAACATTGATTGTGTTCACTAAATGGTGATGGATGACAGGCGATTAACTATAAATCGAATAGTAAATGCTATTAGTATACCCCGTGAGAGAGTTGAGAATATTCTGCACAATGAATTTGGCATGACGAAAGTTTCTGCTCGGTGGATGTCACGTCTTCTGACACCTGATCAAAAGCGCACCAGGCTGATCACATTACTGGAAAATTTGACGTTGTTTTAGGCAGAACCAGCTGGTTTATTTGAGCGTTTCCTACCCCAGGGTGAGTGAAGAGACAATCCTGCTCCAACGTTGGATCTTCAGGGAAGGTTAGGGCCACAGTTTTCTGGGACGCAAAAAGCATTGTGTTTGTTGGTTATCTTCAAAAGGGCCACACTATTAACGGAGAGTGCTATGGCAATTTTCTGAAGGAGTTCCGAAAGGTTATCAAAATCTAACATCCAGGAAAACTGACAAAAAGTGTCTTGTTTCATCAGGACAGTTGTCCTACATAACACACCCTTGGTTTCAATGGCTTCTGTATGTGACTATGGCTTTGAACTTGTTGATCACCTTCTTTATTCTCCTGATTATCATCTGTTCCCCAACATGAAAAATACTTGGTTGGCAACCAGTATTGCAGTGATAATGGCGTCATATCTGCTGTTGATGACTTTTTGAGCAGTAGAATAAAAGCTTCTTCACTAATGGCATCCAAGCACTGCAAAGCCGATGGAAGAAGTGTGTGGACCGCAAAGGGAACTATGTGGATAAATAAACCTCATTTGGTCACATTCCATGAACTTTGAACAGTCAGATGCCAGTTTTTCTGAAAATAAATAATGCAGTTATTAATAAGAACTGTTGAAATTAATTAATGCATGCAAGATTTCACAGGTTTAACATCACTCGTTCATAGTCATCCCGTGAACTTTTCGGCACACCCTTGTATGTTTATGTACGAATGAAAGAGAAGGAGAGAGAGAGAGAGAAAGATAGAAATAGAGAGAGAGAGTGAGAAAGAAAGAGAGAGAGGGGGGAGTGAGATAACATGTGCTGTGGATTCCGGGTTGAAATCCGGTACCAATAAATAAAAACGCCAGGAATGAATATATGAAAATAATGTATTAACGTAATAATACAAACTGGTAAAGCAGGTTAGTAGTTTCAGGAATACGGGTTAGTAGCAAAATATATATACAGTCTTTGGTATTGAAGTATCGCTGTATGACTTCTTACTGAGTCTACGTGTTCGCTCACGGTGACTGTTGCAACGCTGTTACCTCACCCTCACTCTTCCGGTTACCTACAACCTTTTACTCTCGACTCGACTCCTCTCCTCGGATATTCACTGGCAGTCGTATAAGTATACACTGGGTGAGTCCATTTGTATAAAAAGGGGTGGACCCCTCAACAACATGATACACAGGAAGGAATGTAAAAAGAGTCTTAAACTTGCAAAATATTTACTTTTATTCTGAATTGTATTTTTGAAAAATATGGCAAAACGATATATATTTTTGAATATATCAGAACAATTTTAGGAACATCTATGACAAAGTGAAAAAATTTCGTGCGAGGCGTTTCGTCGGAATAAAGCAATGATTACGTTGATGTGATTACACATGCGCATGAAGGAGAGAGGGCGTTGACATTAATTTTTTTTCTTCTCTCTGTTCTTTTTTTATTTAAATATGTGTGTTTGGATGAATAGCCTAGCCGACTTCATTTAGTCTTTTCTCTTTGTTTAAGCTTTTATCACTTTTGCTGTTAAATAACTTTTATTGTGATAAGAGAACATCTGTCAAGAAAGGTGAAATGTAAGAACCTGTACGTAAGATTACTGTCGAGCATCTAGCAATTAAAGCACTTTCTATACATTTTCCTATTAGTAAATAGCGTTCTCTTAATTAAAGCAGCAGTTTGGGAATCGAAATTATGATCAAACTCATTAAGATGAGCAACTAATGCATTGAGAGTGTTCTTTTGTAAATGATTCCTTGAAGCTTTTAATAAAAGTGAAACATGTTAAATCTATAAACATTTCCTATTTGTTCCTCATCCTATCACACACACACAAATACTCACACACACACACACACACACACACACACACACACACACACACACACACACACACACACACTCTGTCTATATTTCTAAGATAAGGTATTATGTATACTATTTACTTTATTTAGACTATTGTCCCCATCTTTGTTGCCATATTTATCACAACGTTTCGGCCGTTGTACTCTCCACCCTTCTTCAGGTGGTTGGAATGTCCTTAAGGACACATGGCACAGTGGATAAAGGCGTTGGTTAGATCCAGTGACAGGACCCAAAGAGTGTGAGTTCAATACCTGGTTGAGACAGTGAAGAACCTGAAGAGGTGAATTAACTGGAGATAACTGATAACTGACATGCATGAGACATGGCACGTGGAACTGGAACTAGAACAGTCTACCCCAGTGAGCGAAATAAAGGGTTCATATATATATATATATATATATATATATATTATGAAATGGAATAAGTCAAACAGTTATTTTAATAATATATGACGTCATTTGGTTACATTAAGATACTCTTCGAGCAGATATGAATGTTCGAGGGAAATCATGAGAAGTTTGTTGTTTAAAAGGAGTGCATCGACCTTACTAACCAGACGCTTCCTTCGTAGCTAAACGGGTATAGGACGTCAGGCCATATGTCAGTTCCGTGTAGGATATAGGTTCGATTCCTGTCCGAGGACGCATATTTTCTGTGAAATTTCTCGGACATTCAGGTCGGTAAATGTTGTTAATACTGTTTATTATAAACAGAGCATTTACTTAAATATTTGTGTCTGTATAAATGATATATATATATATATATATATATATATATATATATATATATATATATATATATATATATATATATATATATATATATATAAAAAAAGTTTAATGGTTAGAGTTGAATCAGACCAGAAACAGTATTATTAAAATGTGGTCAATACACCTGTGAAAAACATGTAGAGCTTTTAACTTTAATAATCAGCGGGTCAGTTGAATCCGCTTCTTTTCTACGGTATCCTCGGACGATTTTTATCAGTTGACCTCTCAACGCTTTATTTTTTAAAGAAAACTAATGAACACTACATTATTTAAAAAAAAAAATAAAAAAAACGCAGCACGCCGGGCGTGATAGAAAGGGTGGAAAAAGATGTTAAGAACGAAGAAGAATATTTGTTATTTTAAACGTTATTTTTTAGTAGATACCCACATTTGAGTAGACGCTACGTTTATTTTTGTTAATATTTCTCGAATATTCAGGCCGGTAGACGAATGAAATATTGTTTAAACTAAACGGACCGACTACTCAAATATAGGTATCCACAAAAATAACGTTTAAAATAACAAATCTTCAAGAATAAAACAGACTGTCACCGCTCGGTGTTGACCTCATTGTCCACTCTTTTATTTACATACGCGCTATCACTAATATTGAACACTTTCACACACAAATATAACACGCTAGAACAAGTTGTGTTTATTTATCCATTAACCACACTGTTTCACGCTTTGTGATTTTTTAAATATGGATAGCTGTTTGCTATTACCGCTTCCAAAGTTTATTGCTCTTTTTACGTTTTCCAAAAGGAAAAAAGCATTAACATGAAAACAATTCGAAATAATTTAATTTATTTTGTTTATTATTTTATACAAGCTTTTAAATTTTATAATTTGTAATTTTTTTCTCAATGCGTAGATTTCCATCTCTGTCTATTTTTTTTAATTATATACCATTGTAGTAATGGTGTTTTGTTTTCAAATTCATATCCGTATATATTTTGACAATGTTACTAATAGACAGCACCCCATTTTGAAAAATCGCCAAGCATAAAACAGCTTCGTTAATGGGTAAATAAAACAGAAATGTTATTTTTATGTGTATTAAAAAGCTCTTTAAAAATTTAAAACAGACCACTCATATAAGTAAGAAAACGAATATATAGTATATATGTTATGTATAGTACTCATATTGTATATATAAAGAGAGGCATATATATATGCGTGTGTAAGTCTAGAGCACATTTTCTGATTCAAGAAGAGTAAATGTATTTATTGTGTATTTCTGAGTTGAAGAACTTGTTCCTGAACCAATTATGGCAAAGTTACAAACATCTAGTTCCTTTTTTCTGCTTCATTTGCTTGCATTTTCCTTCTGTTCACCTTTCTAATCCTTCTTCATTCTTTTCTATTTCCCTTTTGCATCCATTTTGTTTATTTCGCCCCCATTTTTCTGATTCCCTTTCTCTTTCTTTCTTTCTTTCTTTCTTTCTCCTCCATTTTTTTCTGTCTCCCTTTCATATCTTCTTTCTTTCTTTCACTCCAAATTTTTCTTTCTTTCTTTCTTTCTTTCACATCCATTTTTTTCTGTTCCCCTTTCTCATCATCTTTCTTTCTTTCGCTCCCAGTTTTTCTGTCTCTCTTTCCTATCCTTTTTCTTTCTTTTTTTCTTTCTTTCACCTCCATTTTTTCTGTTCCCCTTTCTCATCATCTTTCTTTCTTTCGCTCCCAGTTTTTCTCTCCCCCTTTCCTATCCTCTTTCTTTCTTTCTTTCTTTCTCCTCCATTTTTTCTGTCTCCCTTTCTTATCCTCCTTCTTTCTTTCTTTTACCCTATTTTTCTCATCCACAGTCTCATCCTCTTTTTATCATTCTTTCTTTCTTTTTCCTCCATTTCTTTCTACTCCCCTTCCTCTTTTTTTTTACCTTTTTTCTTTCCTTCTTTTACAGTCATATTTAAGATGTCTATTCTTTCCTTTGCCCTGATTTTCACACATTAAGCTGTCAGTTATTACAGCCTGCAGTTGCTACTGCTGCCGCCATTATTCTGTACCAAGCGACGATCTCAATTCTGGATGCGCCGCCAACGGCCCAGGGCACGAACACGATCGAAATGAAAAATAAGAATAGAACAAAATATTTTAAAAAAATTAAACAAAACTACATTAATGCACTCGGCAAATCGTTTTCATAAACTAATCAGATGAAATAAAATTAAACAAACGAGCCAAAAAATTCAACAAAGGCAATTGTAATAAAAGCAACATGAGAAAGAAAAATGAAAGAAAGCAGACGATAAAGCAAGGAGAAAATTCACTGTAAAAAGACATTGTGAGGTAAAAGAAATTTAATCGAAGAACTTTCAAAATGAAAACAAACGAAGTAAAAAATTCCTGAATTAAAACTTAGATTTGAACGGAAGAATGATTTTTCGAGAAATCATAAACACGAAAAATTATCAATAACTGTTAGAGGAAACAGTGAGAAGACTTCGTGGACACAGAAGCGTGAAATAAAAAGTGGAATGGAAAGAAAAAAGAATCACGGATTAATGAAGTTAGGAAGGAAGGAAAGATAGAATAAATAAAAGATAGAAATAAAATAATGAAATAAATACAGAAAATGAAAGGGGTTGAAGAAAATGTTAAGATGGTAATAAAATTCTGATGCGTTATTGTGAACTTTTCTGGAGGTTTTTTGTTCAGTGTGAAAACCTTTACAAATTGGATCTTTTGTTGTGAACTTTGTAGTTTAGAAAAAGAACAGCAGGCGGCAGAAAAATGGCAACAATTCACAAAAATAAAAAAATAAAACGAACTTAAAAATCTCTGCCTCTTCCAAAAGAGGAAAAAAAGATTTAAAAAAAAAAATATGCCGGCTGTGAAATGGAACCCTCACAGAACAACAACAACAAAAAAAAAATAAAATGGCAGTCGTTACTTGTCCGGTTCTTGGGAGAAAACTAGCTCTAACGTTGATGGCTGCAAAGAAGTTGCAAAGGTGGTATTGTCAATAATCATAATTATGAGATGTAATTTTTATGGCGTTCTCTTTTATGTATACCAGGAAAGTAACCTCAGCTCTTCGAGTGCTAGACTAATAATAAAAGAGAAAAATGGTTTTGGTTTGAGACTTGATTTCTTTCTCGTCCCTTCTCATAAATCTAGTAACTGTCGCTCTAATATCAGATGCCATTACTGTTGCATGATTGCTACACGTGACATTAATATGACGTCACAGCCTCATTCTGAATAAAGAGGGGTTTTGCAACATGGTGATTAGTGGGTACAATCATTACTGCCTTTCTGCTGCTATATCTTCGATACTGATAATTGTAATTTAGATAAACTGGATGATAGATTTTGCAAGCATGAAAATATACTGGTTTAAAATATTACGTGTATGAGAATTGCTACTGAGAAATTTTCAAGTGTCTTCGGCGTTTGGATAAAATAATACCAGAGTTCGTCTTTAACTTTACGTTCTATTGGCACTCATCCTAGACCCTAAGTGTAACTCGTACATACGATCCATCTTTAAAGATGCTGTGAAAATGCTCGGTTCTCTCTACCACTGCAGTAAGTACCTGACTCATATCGCTGCCCTCTACCTTTACAAAAGCCAAATCATGCCGAAAAAGGATTAATGCTGCTATATATGGGCAGGAGATACCCAGTTTTCATTTTCCAGCCTCGATAGAGTCCAAAGTAGTCTGCGCTTCCTTGTGAGTGACGAATTATTTCCCACCCTACAACCCCTTTCCTCACAGACGAAACGTCGCAAGTCTCTCGCTGCTCTATCGTTATTTCCATGGAAACTGTTCAGACGAACTACATTCCTTAGTTCCACCAGTTCTAACCTTCACGGCTAGGACCCACCATGCTAAGCAAATTGCAGTGCACCACCCTAATTCCCTTTGTATTCCCTTGGTGAGATGCAAGTTGCACTCGATCAACTTCTTCCCATGAACCACAGCTTTGTGGAACCTGCTCCCAAGAGGATGCTTTCCCCGATCACTACAATGTTGGTTCGTTCAAGTCCAGGTTCAGCCGTTATCTTCCCCACATATCCGCATAGACTTTGCCTCTTACACTGTAAGCCTCTACCTCGAGTGGCTACAGGGCTTTGTACTGGGTGAACATCACTGTAAAAAAGTTGGGAATTCCCTGTAGGTTACCCGGGTCGACATATACCTGATAAACGCGGGAGGGGGTACAATGGCCGAAACGTTGTGATAACAACAAAGATGGGGACAACAGTCCGAATGTAAACAGTATAAATAAGAAACATCCTCCCCCTCTCTCTCTCTCTCTCTATATATATATATATATATATATATATATAATTATTATGATTATTATTATGCTTTTTAAAGTTTATTATTAGTATTTAATTAATATTAATCTTTTAGCTTTTAGCAATATTAATCTTTTAGCTTTGTGAAGCAGCAGAAATGTGGTTCTACAGAAGGATGCTGAGGTTACTATGAACTGAACATGTGTGCAACAACGAGGTTTTGGAGACAATGAAAAGAAAAAGGAACTTTGTACTTAACATCAGGAAGAGTCAGTTGAAATTTATGGAACACGTAAATAGGAAGGGGGGCTTGGAGAATCTGATACTCACAGGACAGATTGAGAGAAGAGGAAGAGAGGAAAGCAGCTTGTAACATACTTGATGAGGTTGAATAAATGGATGGTAGAAAAGGGTTTGGGACAAATAACAAAAAGAAAAACACTTATTGAGCTAAAAGAGACAGGAAGATGTGGAGGGCCATGACTGTCTACGTTCTGAAGGGGTACGGCGCATAAAAGAAGAGAGAAGAAGACTAATTTCTAAATTAAAAATTATTTTCGACTATGTCTGGTTTTATTATACAAGTCAATGTTTTTATATTAACATGGAATAGCCAGCTAAAAATCCATCTCTTCTGCCCCCAGCTATAAGTGAAATGACAGGGCATATAGGGTTCTCTAGCTGCAGTTGGCAACCAGTATAAGAGAAAGATCCTGTATAGATATAAATATGCGAAAAGAGAATAGTCATCCTAATGTGGTACATGTAGGTAGATTAGTGCTGCCTGCACGAAGATTAGAGTTCCTTCATTGTTGATAAGTGTTTCAAGAGAAACGTTGTGATAATAATAAAAAAGATGAGGACAATTGTCCGCGAATAAATAGTGTAAATAAGGACATGAGATATTAAGGAATCCCATTTGTTATAAATTCACTCTATCTATCTATCTATCTATCTATCTATCTATCTATCTATCTATCTATCTATCTATCTCATTCTGATCATAATTATCTATCTCATTCTGATCATATCTAACTCATTCTGATCGTATCTATCTATCTATCTATCTATCTATCTATCTATCTCATTCTGATCATAATTATCTATATCATTTTGATCATATCTAACTCATTCTGATCGTGTCTATCTATCTATCTCATTCTGATCGTGTCTATCTATCTATCTATCTCATTCTATTCAGATCTATCTATCTATCTATCTATCTATCTATCTATCTATCTATCTATCTATCTCATTCTGTTCAGATCTATCTATCTATCTATCTATCTATCTATCTATCTATCTATCTATCTATCTATCTATCTCATTCTGTTCAGATCTATCTATCTATCTATCTATCTATCTATCTATCTATCTATCTATCTCATTCTATTCAAATCTATCTATCTATCTAGCTATCCATGTCAGAGTGCTCGCTTCGTTAACCAAATTTTTGTGTTGTATTTTTAAACAGCTGTTGTATATATTTCATGACAAACATTTGTGTCGGCCGACACTCATATAAAATTGTATTAAAGATTGCTTTTCATAAAGATATCTCTTTTTTTTTTATTGAACTAAGTTTTATGTTTTTTCAGCTACTGTCGCTTAGAATTGTATTCTGACAAAATTAAAAAAACAAAAACAAAAACAAAAAAACGTGACAGGGAATTAATTTTTCAGCCTTCTCTAATTCAGATTCTTTTATTTTCCTACCCTCACTCAACCAAAGAATTCAAAACCAACCAACCAACCATAAATCAGATTTTTTTCGTTCATCATTCAGCCTGGGGTAACTTTGGCGAGAGAGGGACAAGATCTCAAAGCTTAACACTCTCCCTATTTCACCCCGCTTATTAAAAATATATCGCTTATTTACGACACAGAGTAATTTTAAGTTATTTTAATAATTTTTTTAAAGATGATTTCACCCCAAACAAAGCAATAATACCAGTAGGATGCAAGAAGTCACTTAAAGTGAAAGAGAATGAGAAGATTGTAATAAGGAGAAGTGAGGAGAAAGGACGCTAAAAGAACGGGATTAGGAAGACATAAAATGGCGATTGGCGTTACATTTAAATTTTTGAATATTGTAGGTGGCATGAAAGCAAGGAATCGGAAGTGATTTCTACAGGAGAGAAGTGTGAGAAGAGGAACTGCCAGAATAGAATATATGGTTCATCTATCTAGTTCAACAGTAAAACGATGATACTTAGTTGCCAATCAGGTCGAAATCAATATTTTGTATTGTTCAATATATATATATATATATATATATATATATGTCAGCCACTCAGTTAATTCATGCAATCGAAGCAGCAAGTAAGAAAGCACATAACAATTACTATGAAAATATTTGTGGAAAAGACAGAGGGGAAACCCACGTCACGTCGGTGAGAAAGTGACTGAAGTTGAGATGCAAGGTCACGACAGATAATATTACAGACCATTTTGTCAAAAATTTAGAGATATCCAGTAGGGTCACCCGATCGGCTATGGCAGCAGTATTCAATGCACGGACGAATGGTCGATTTATATATGTGCAAGATGGATTCTGACGGTGAAAAAATATCTGCCATGACACAGAGAACCAAGTTTCCTAACAACAGACCTAGCAATGGATTCAATATAATCACCCCACTTCATGCTAGCGAAAATTGTGGGCTTAAGAAGGCGAAAAGAGGTGATCTCCTGGAGGTTAGCATCAATCATGCTGATGGCAGGTAAAAAATGTTCTTTGCGGTGCTTAAATGAAATCATTTTTCTTTTGGAAGCGGCAAAATTTACAGACCATTCCTTGGCACCGTTATCTACTGACTGGAGCTGTCTTTCGAGAGCAGATGCCAGTTTTAATTTGGTTTTACTAAGACAGGATTAAATAGATGTGACTTCACAGAAAAAAACCTGGTTAGCAAAAGTCCAAATTACTGTTTATAAACACACACTCTCCAACAATTTTTCTCGATCGATCATATTGAATATGTATAAGTGTATATATATATATATATATATATATATATATATATATATATATATATATATATATACACTGTGTGCCAAATTATTATCGAGATAACTTTTTTTTTTTCTAATATTTCAAAAACCGTCCAATCAATTCACACAAATTTTTCACACAATGTTGGCAACACTGACCTGCACAATCACTGATCTGCGCAAAGTAAACAAACTGGCGCCATATTTTTGAGTGTGCCAAATTATTAGAAAAGTGTAAGAATTTAGTGAAAACATGGACCATAAAAGTAGTTTAAGTGATGCTGAAAAGAAAACTATCACCTCAGAACTCTCAAAAGGTAAATCTACCCTATATATATATATATATATATATATATATATATATATATATTTTGACACACAAACACACACACATATCTATCTATCTATCTATCTATCTATCTATCTATCTATCTATCTAGCTAATATTAGTGGTAAATATACACATACATATATAAATATATATACATAGGTGCATACACATGTATATTTTTTGAATAAAAAATTCCAAGAGGATAGAATCCAGTTAGAACTCAATGTCCAGGACAGAGTAAGGATATAATAAAAAGGCTTAAACACTAATATTCCATGGTTATTATTTATTCCATTGGAATCGTAAATACGATCCAATTCATCAAACCTACAAATTCAAAAAGAAAACAGAAAAAACAACTCCGGAAATAAAAATAGAATTTAGAGAGAGTGTAAGTATGAGAGTGTGGGACGAATGTCAGCGCTAAAGAGAGGGGTAACAGACGGGAGAAGGTAGGAGATTAAAACTTAACAGAGAGGAGTTTAGGAGAGGTGAGTGGAAGAGGTTTAAGTGAGAGAAATATGAATGTTGTCGGATGTCTAATATATTAAAGATACATTTCGTGGTGACATACACACACAATAGACGATCTAATCTTAAAGATCAGAAGAAGAGGGAGGGAAAGGAAAAGAAAAGAAAATATATGTATATATATTTATATATTTTGCATATGTATGTGTATATTTACTACTATATATATATATATATATATATATATATATATATATATATATATATATATATGTGTGTGTTTGTGTGTCAAATATATATATATATATCTGTCAAAATTACCAAGGGAATTCAGAGCTGGATGAATCCATCCAGCTCTTATCTGAAAGAACAACTTAAAAGAGACTGTTTGACCAACACAAGGCCTGACCAAAATTCATGTTAAAAAATAAAGAAATAAAAACAAATAAAAACTACAGACAAAAGTTCATTTTTTCCATCAAGACATTCATTTCTGTAGTTCACTGCTACCAGCAAGCAGATTTTAATTTTTTAATATTTTTTATTGTTCAATATATATATATATATATATATATATATATGTCAGCCACTCAGTCAGTTAAATGCCACCCGTGTTCTAGTCTTGTCCGATCATGTCTCTTTCGGTTGATGCAGCGTTGGGGTCCCTATTGAGGAATTGCCGATGAACCACTGGAACCCAAATTCGTTATGCTAAACAACAATAACAACCAAGATGAGTATGTTGTTCCGAATATCAAAGCATGTAACAGTGATAATTCTTTATTCCAAAAATCCGATAAATTTAACAAAATTAGAACGGACCCGACTTGATAGACGGATGAAATATGGTTGGATACTACAACCGCCGGAACCTTGTGAGCCTAAACAAGATTAAACTTGTGAGCATAACCAAGATGAGCATGCAAATCCAAATAGCGAAGCATACAATATTGACAATTTCTCATCCCGACAAAACTTGTAGCACTGTGTCAAAAATAAGCTGATCTTCGCGAATAACAATTTTGTCCGATCGCTGAATATATTTTAATGGAGAGATGCTGAACTATCAGATTTTACATGTTGAAATGTATTGAATAGGTAGCCTTTTTGTCATTCATCTCACCCATACAGGAGATTTAATTCAACTTTCGGATTTGATATATCGATGACGATCATCAAAAAAGTAAACATGCTAACTTATTCTACTCAAGAAATTCATACACTAATTAAGACAAACAAAGAAAAGATATGGATTGCAGAAGTTAAGAAAATAGCGTAAGAAATATATATATATATATATATATATATATATATATATATATACATTTCATTGAATAAAACAGACAAGGTACTTTGATTTAGTTTTTTTATACAATTTCTCATGCGATCTAATATTTTTTCAGATGATAAATTATATAAAAACTGTCCGAATGTTCTTTTAATTCGAGCACTTTCGGCTATACATTTAGCTATTTTCAAGGATGAAATATTTTAAATGTTAAATAAAAAATAGTTTGTTGCATGTGTGTATTTATATAATGTTTTTATTTTTCAAAACACGGTCAAGATATTGTGTCCATGTTCATAGTTGATATTATTAAGTGTTGTGTTTTTTGCTTTTATTAATAAGGCTTCAATTATTTTTAGCCTTTTTTGCATGTAGATGATGCTATTATAGTTGTGTTGTCAATTCATTAAGGAATTGTATCAATCAAAATTCGTAAATAATTATATAGGCCACACTACAACATGTTTGACACGAAGACTCACTCTACACCTTTCTGACCATAGCTCAATTAGATCTCATTTAAATATCCATGGAGACCTACCGGTTACTATTCATAACATACTTGTTGACAACACAACTATAGAGTCGGCCGGGGCTGGCATTTTTTTGGACAGAGACCACCAAGCTAGTCACAGATAATGATTTTATGGCTACAAGTAGGTGAAGATGAGGGTAAAGAAATGATTCTACGTCACTTGTTGATATAGGTGGATAATGTGCGTGTCGCTAATCGAATAAGATTTTCTTAGTCCGGAAAATTTTTGTCAAGTGGTTAAAAGAGGAAGAATTACGGACTAAAAGTGATAACTAGGAATAAAAAAAGGCAGATAAAAATTTTACGATGACGTTAAAAGTGATACCGGTTTTCTGTCAGGCATCCACGGGTCGAGTGGAACACCTATTCTCTGGATGGTGGCAGCGTGAGGAACTGATATGAGGAAGTGGGAGAAAAATGAATACGCCCACTGAAAAGTACTGGTGGGAGGTGCAAGCAAGAGATGGGGGAGAACAAAATGGTGGATCGAAATGTTGCTAATACCACTTCCACAGGGGGAGCTCCCCATATTTAGACATGCAAAATGCTTCCCAGGACACTGTCAGCAGTGAGTTCTTATTGGATATTTTGAAAGTCCTGGAACCCCGGATCGTGTCGAACACAACACCAATGTTGAGCGGGGGGTTGGTGGTGGTGGATAAAACCGTTACATCAGAGAGAAATTACAGATAGAGAGAGCAGTAGACACGCTTCCATTACACCAAGAGGAGGCGATCGCTTCCCCGATTCCCATGTGATTTGCTGCCACGAAGAACTCCTAACTTATGCCTTGTTCCAGAGTATTAGATAAATTGAGCAGAGTATCCTGATGAAATTGCAAAGTGGAAGAATTGAAAGTCTGTATATGACGAGAGAGAGAGAGAGAGAGAGAGAGAGAGAGAGAGAGAGAGAGAGGGGGGACGTAATTTGCTGCCTAAAGAAGTCTGAAAGTTTGAAACCTCGACTCTGACTTGGAAACAAGGAACAAAGTGTCATGCAATTAGACTACGAAGGAATGGTCATTAGCTTGCATGCTTGTAGATTCTTGTACGAAAAAGTGTTCCTGTATAAACCTCATTTATATAAATCTTGTTGATTTACACAACTTCCTTTCTTTTTTGTCTTATAGCATCGTCCCGCCTGAACGTCAGCAATCCAGTAATATCTGGCGACGATTCGATCCTTGCCTGCCTTGTGATCAAAACAACGTGGAACAGGGAGAAACTTGGAACGAAGTGACCAACTTCACGGTTAGCAGCAAGATTCAATCACGTACACGCCGATAACCGAGGACGGTACGCCGTTGTCATGTAGCTCAGGGTCAGGGCGTCCCGCAGCGTTATAGTATAAAGTTGAAGTAGATTTTAGAAGGAATTGGAAACCCATTTCTAAACATGGAAACAAGAGATAAACCTCTACTCCCGTTCAAAAGACCGGAGAGGAGAGTGAACCGGACTATAGGCGAACCTATCTACTGAAGGAAAAATTGTGAATAAAATTTCTGATTTTAGGCGAAGACGACAGAAAAATAGACTTGAAGTAGACTTTAGAAGGAACCGGAAACCTAATCCTGAACAGGAAACAATGAATAAAACGCTACTCCTGTTCAAAAGATAGGGGAACCGGACGATAGGCGAACCTATCTATTGAAGGAAAAAATAATAAATAAAATTTCAGATTTTAGGCGGAGGCGTTGAAGTATAAAGTTAAAGTAAACTTTACAAGCAACCGGAAACCCAATCTTAAACAGAAACAAGGGATAAACCTCTACTCCTGCAGAAAAGACTAGGGAGGAGTGTGAAAGGGACGATAGGCGAAACTAGCTTCTTCTATGCTAAAGATGTCGAAAGTTATGAAGTAGGTGTTGAAAGTTTTAGTGTGGGTGTTTTTTTTTACGATTATGAATAGAATAATAGTCACTAAGGTGGATTGTAATGAGTACGATGTTGGGTGATTTATTCGGCTATTCAAGTGACATCACATGATAGATTATTCAGATTATATCAAAGAGAACTTCATATATTTCGTAATCCTATTCGAATCAAGTAAAATCTAGGAAAAAGTTAAGCAGGAAGTTAGACAATTAGAACAAAATATTAACGCGAAATTTAATTAATATTTTTCCCAACCATACGTGTATATTTTGGTATAGTTTGACACAAGGCCATTAATAAGAATTGAATATGGAAGAGATAGTCTTCGAGGTTAACTCGTTGCTTTGTAGGGAACCTAGGATTAGTATTTATATGGAGGGCCGTTTAGATTATCTGTAAGACCCTGAAAAGAATTTAGTCGAAAATTTCAACATATTCTCATTTATAGTAGTAATTCCTTATAAAGAAACCCGCAGCATTCATTGAGCGAAAAGCCATTACTATTGTCGGTTGAAATTTATAAAATTAAAATTTTTCTCTTCAAACAATTTTTCAGCAAAATAGCTTTCTCAGACTCCCTTGTTACATCTTTGTTTCAAGTAGTGTGAAAATTCAACGTCTTTATTATGTTATTTTCCCTTCGAGTTACGTGTGCTGTCCATTTTAGTTGATGCTGCTGTTGAAAGTCCTCAAGTGATGGCCTTTCTGCGATTTAGTACGTTGTGATTCTGTTAGATTAGTCCCCGAGATTCAAAGAAGGATGGGTTTCGCTAAAACCCGCAGGGTTCATTTTCTCGAAGCAATTTTTAATGATTGATCTGAAAAAGCGTTAGTATATAGAGAGTACATTATTTACATTATTCGGACTATTGTCCTCATCTTTGTCGCCATATTTATCACAACGTTTCGGTCGTTGTACGCTCCGGCCTTCTTCAGGTGGTTGGAATTTTGAACTGAACCCTTTATTTCGCTCACTGGGATAGACTGTTCTAGTTCCACGTGCCATGTTTGATCTCCTGCTAATTTCCCTCTGAAAGTCCTCCACTGCCTTAACCGGGTATTGAACGTACACTCTTTGGGTCCTGTCACTGGATCTAACCAACGCCTTTCTCCACTGTGCCATGTGAATTTTTCAATGGTGTTC
>CAHIKZ030003358.1:1070000-1085000 GCA_903632075.3 Acanthosepion pharaonis | reverse complement strand
TTTTTTTTTGTTCTAGATCCTTTTTTTTTTTTTCTTTTTTCTTTTCTCCTGCTTTTTCTTTTATTTCGTTAGATATTTCTTTTCTTTCTTTCTTGTAATCATCTAGGGTTTTCTTTCTTTCTTTCTTTCTTTCTTTCTTTCTTTCTTTCTTTCTTTCTTTGTTCTATTCCTTCTTTTTTTTTTAAAGATCTTTCTTTTTTTCTTTTCTCCTGCTTTTTCTTTTATTTCGTTAGATATTTCTTTTCTTTCTTTCTTGTAATCATCTAGGGTTTTCTTTCTTTCTTTCTTTCTTTCTTTCTTTCTTTCTTTCTTTCTTTCTTTCTTTCTTTCTTTCTTCATTCATTTAGGTTTTTCTTTCTTTCTTTCTCCATTCATTTAGGTTTTTCTTTCTTTTTCTTTATCTTTAGGTTTTTCTTTTTCTTCTTTCATTTAGGTTTTTTTTTCTTTTTCTTTATCTAGGTCTTTCTTTCTTTTTTCTACACACCTTTTCTTTCATTTTCGATCTGAATTTAATTTTTTTCATTCCAATCTATTTTCTTCTGCTTTTCCAGCCTCTCCTCTTTCACTTCCTTTTTCATTATTAACCCAAACTTATTTTCCTCCTTTCTCAACCCGCACTTTTAACACAATCCTTTCTTTTCTATTTTTTCTTTTCTCTTCCTTTCATCTTTCGCCGCCATTGCTTGTAAATCTTTTTTCACGACAGTTCAGCATTAAATTGTCACTTGCTTCGTTCCTTATTTCTAAGTGCATTTCTCTTCGTTTTTCAACGAAAAATCTTCAATAAACAACAACCGCCCAACAAAGAGTTAAATTAAAATTTGGTGAAAAATTAAATGAATGACAGCAATTGAATTGATGCGGGCTGCATCCTGACAACATTCACGACACACAGACAAACGAATATACATTCGATGCACAAGTATAAAAGTACAGAAATATTTCAGTTCACATAAATTAAAACTTTCCTTTTTTTACACTAGTTTTATTTCATTTTCCATCGTTCTTTATACCCAACATCTTTCCAGAACCCCTCTTTCTTTCTTTCTTTCTTTCTTTCTTTCTTTCTTTCTTTCTTTCTATTTAGCCCACTCTTTCTTTCTTTCTTTCTTTCTTTCTTTCTTTCTTTCTTTCTTTCTTTCTTTCTTTCTATAAAAATTTTCTTTCTTTCTTTCTCTCTTTCTTTCTTTCGCGCATTCTATTTTCTTTGTTTCTTTGTTTCTTTCTTTCTATATGAAAATTTCTTTCTTTCTTTCTTTCTTTCTTTCTTTCTTTCTTTCTTTCGCGCATTCTATTTTCTTTCTTTCTTTCTATATGAAAATTTATTTGTTTCTTTCTTTGATCATTTCTTTCTTTCTTTCTTTCTTTCCTTCTTTCTTTCTTTCACGCATTCTATTTGTTTCTTTGTTTATTTCTTTCTATATGAAAATTTCTTTCTTTCTTTCGCGCATTCTATTTTCTTTGTTTATTTCTATATGAAAATTTCTTTCTTTCGCGCATTCTATTTTCTTTGTTTATTTCTATATGAAAATTTCTTTCTTTCTTTCGCGCATTCTATTTTCTTTGTTTATTTCTATATGAAAATTTCTTTCTTTCTTTCGCGCATTCTATTTTCTTTGTTTATTTCTTTCTATATGAAAATTTCCTTCTTTCTTTCGCGCATTCTATTTTCTTTCTTTCTTTCTTTTTATATGAAAATTTATTTGTTTCTTTCTGTGGTCATTTCTTTCTTTCCTTCTTTCTTTCTTTCTTCTTATCTAAGCATTTCTTTCTTTTTGTTCGTTCGTTTGTTTGTTTCTTTATTTGTATATCGAAGCATTTCTTTCTTTCTTGAGGTCATTCTTTCATTCTCGGTTTATATAATTATTTCTTTCTTGTTTTCTTTCTATAAAATCTAGCTATTTATATTACAGATATGAATGATTGCAACGTGCCACCATATTTGGTTTTAACAACCATTAAACGAACTAAAAACTGCCACAAGTTGTTGCGACGCAAATTTCTCCAAGGTGAATCGAGAAACGCTGAACAAGTGCTTAACTTCGATAAAGAACCACCAAGACGCTTCTAGTATTTCTGGGAAACGTGTCTTCTTCATTGCCGGATTGATAAGGACTTCCCTCGCCACCAATGTTTAACTAATCAAAATCACGTAATTGTCTAAACCAAAACGCATTCAGAAAATATGATACCCAGCTTATTTTTCTGGTAACCGATATAATCCCCACTGATGGCTGAAATCGTTAAACGGCTAGGCAGATGGCGCAAAGGTTTTTGGTGCGGAAAATGGAACCAAAAAGTCCGTGCTCATATTCCGGTCAAGGGTGAGGGTTTCACTTCGAACTAATACCCTAGCGAAATGCATGAATCCAAATCTTCTCCCCCAGCTACAGAAAAATAGTAGGGCAGTCTGGGCTCTCTATCCTTGTTAGTACAACTAGTCTAGGCGAAGAAGAAATTCTGAATTAAAATATGGAGAATACAATATGAAACTTATCACATTCTTCTTCTTTTATGTTCCGTGTCCCTTGAAGAAACATGGCTCTCCACAACTTCCTATCCTTTATAGCTTTAAGCAATTTTTGTCTCCTCACCACACTTTGGATCCCTGTACTGCCATACATTTTCGCAAGTTCGTTACGTCATTTTCTCTCTGTTCTTATTGCCTTTGATATGTCTCGTGCGTATCAAATTCTACAAACCTTCTTTCCTCATTATGTGTCCAAGATATTTCAACTGTCTCTTTCTGATTCTAAGTAGAAGTGTCCTTTTTGTTTCCACTTTCCTTCAAATTTACTCGTTGCACACATGCTTAGTTCTCAGTAATTTTGACATCCTTCTGTAGAAAAAAAATCTATCGCCTCATGTCTCTTCTTCATCTGCAAATTGTTCAGCATTTATTGTCAAAATAGGAAGGAGAGTTCGTTTGTAATTGTTCATAATTAGTGTTCTTTTAAATGAAAAAAAAAATCCTACTTTAAACGTTTCTTTAAAATTATCTCTGGTTCTAGGTAAACAAGGGAAAAGGGAATCAGTAAAAGTGAGACACATCCACCCTTAATTGAAACAACCGCTTTAGTTTCCTTTCTTTCATGATACTGTCAGATTTAGACCCACTGGTGTGACAGGTTTTAATCTATTTCTATTTTTTCCTCAGATTAGGTCATTTGCAGTGGTGTGCAGTACTATATATCTATTCTCGGAGTATGATGAAATTTGTTTGGCCTTGAAAAATATTGCGTCATCCATGATTGCATCAGATTTTCATCACGCCCAGACACTACTGTCTCGACTGTCGATTAGTTGTCCTACGGCCACTGTCTGCGATGGACGTTGCTCCAAGGAAGCGTACGGAAATTGTAACACTGCACAAACACAATGGCAAGCCTTACCAGTGAGCATATAGTACTAGAGACTGGCTCTGAAAATCTGATTTAAATCCAATCGAGAATCTGTGGTCAATCTGCAAGGAATGACTTCGTGAAATGGACATACGAAGTACTAACACGTGCACTGGGTCATGTTTTATTGAAGAAATAAGAAAAATGTAAATAATAACGTATAATAATTATTCGTTTTGCTTCAATTAATTTACACAAGGATGTAGATACGATGTGATAAAGTCACAATATTAGTTAAATTTCATCTCTGGAAAATAAAAACATTCTGGTACTGTCAGTGACAACATTACAGTATAATAAATGAGACTTAAACCTGCTGGACATACAGAAAAAATGCTAACTGATAGAAAGCTCCTGTCTATTTTATATGAGAATTGAACACAGAGAAAAGTAAATCTACAGCTACAAGGATTTAAAATATGAAATTCGGAAAGTTTGCGAAGGACTAATAATGAAAGTAATTGCAGTACAAGTGATCAGTGGAGCATCGGGATGTTGTACAAAAATACATGTAAAAACCCTTGCAGATATTGGATTAGGATTTGGAAACAGAGCCATTGCAAAAAGCCCGTCTGTTCGTAACACTGAGAATATTTCCAACTGTATTGGAGGCCATTATTCCGTGAAAAGAAGAAATCATCAGCAACCAACATCATATACTGGGATTAATAATAATAATAATAATAATAATAATAAAAATGCATGAAGATAATTCTATATTTATATATATTTATAATTCTATATGCAAATTAGTAATATCCCACCCCTGTGGAATGAACGAAATGATAGGAGAGTTCTATAAGATTTATACTAAACTATTTAATTAATTGCTCTTAATAACTAATAAACTAACTGAAAATTTAATGACGGGCATGATACCCATCATTTTACTCATGTTTCAGTTGCATACCATTTATGCTAGCTGCGTTTAATTCGCTTTATCGCGTTGATTACCAGTACATCCGTTTTTCTCAAGACAATCAAAGTTTGTATAAAGACTTATATTTTTATACTTGCATGCAATTTTTACCCATAACTTGAAGAAGACGGACAGACTCTCGAAATATTGTTAAACGCTGTCTTTTCTTTTTTCTTTTCTTTTCTTAAATGATGATCTTCTCTCAGTATTATTATTATTATTATAACACTTAGAGAAAATTGCAATTTTAGAAAAGAAAAGATAGTGTTTAACAATATGTATAAAATTTTTAAACATGACATACTCTCGAAATATTGTTAAACACTGTGTCTTTTCTTTTCTTAAATCGCGCTCTTCTGTAAGTGTTGTAATAATAATAATAATAATAACAAATAATAATGATAAAACATTTGATATATTCTTTTCCGGTGCGATATAGCTCCATGTGACCATTACACATGGAATAATTCGAATATAAGTGCTCCTCCAAAATTCCAAATTGTGACCAACACAATCTTGTCTACCAAATTGTAAACACCAAATTCTTGATAATAATTGAGACTGTTAAAATTAGCTGATCAGAAACTGAATGCAACATCACAGTGTACCCAGAATTTTGATTCTGATGTATAAACACTGAATGAACAGTTGGAAAATTTATAACAAATTAAAAAGACAGACCTTGTCGGCTGAATCTATCTATCTATCTATCTATCTATCTATCTATCTATCTTTTATTTTTATACATATACTATAACTCTTCCGAGTCATGGCACATGAAGGAAATATCCCAGGGTATTCTTCATCCGTTTTCTCTGTTTCTATCGAAGTGACGGTACTATTTGCGGTGGATAGTTACCTTCCTGCCATTGAGCTTATTCCCTAGCAACATAGATACGCCTTTCATATGCAGACTAGGAATGACACCAACAACAATAGACCCAGATACTAAGTCTGACCTCAAATGAATTAGATGTAGAGGAACACTAACAAAATCACTACTGACACCCTGTATAACAACAAATTCGCCCGTGGCCGAATTCGACCCACGCGGTAGAGAACACTTCAATATAAGGGATTGTTTAGCTTTACCTTTTAGAGCTTTACCTTTTAGCACAACTTTTTCGAAATGCGACAAATATCCATCTACTGCCGCTTCATTAAAATTCGGTACAAGCCCAAACTGTGTTAAATAACAGTTTAGTAGACTATTATTTTAGGGAAATTGTATCTCAGCATCGTCTGCCTGAGGTTGACCTTTGGGGTCAGATACAAGCCATAATATAGGAAGTCAATTTTGATTGGCTGAGCCAGCGTGGGAAAAGAGGTAGGAGAAAGGTTTCAGAGAGTTGTTTCTTGACCTTCAAGCGTGTTCACTTTTGTGTCTGAAACGACTCCCCAGTGAGAAGGGTGGCCCCCGCTACTGGATCTTTGTTGATGACTTTTATCTCTGGACCCAAAACAACAAGCGATCGCCGGTCGAGAGAGGACAAGGTGGGACCAGCCTCACCAAGGGGTTATGCAACACCTGCTTTGATAAGTCAAATTTGCTCCGTCTGGCTTCACTATTTAATTGGTTTGCTTCTATTTCGCAGAACCGTGTCTCCTGCTTAATTCTAGTTCTTTCTATTTCAGCTTCACTTCTCACGTTTTCCCTTTCAGCTTCAATGTTTAGTTTCTTAATTTCAAATTGATTTCAGTTGTGATTTGCGCATAAACTTCATTACATCTAATTCCAACATATTACCAATTTCTAGTATATCATCTTTTTTAAGTCTAAGTAACTTTTCTAGGAAGTGTGATTTTAAGAAACATTCAATTACAGATATACTGATCTACCGCCCCCCCCGTCACACAAATATACGTATAATTTCGACAGTGAATCCCTAACACGGTATATATATATACATATATATATATATATATATATATATATATATATATATATATATAGAGAGAGAGAGAGAGAGAGGAGAGAGAGAGAGAGGGGAGGGTAATTATCCTAACAAGTCATGATAACGAGTCCCGTAAGCCCTGAGTGTCGTAGGGGCACCACCCATAATGCCGCCAAAGCAAAAGTAGTGTGTTTTGGGCAAGATAACCTGACGGAGCCCAACCTTCTCCAGGCTGGTTTGAATTCAGAGTTTTCCTTCTCCTAGACTGGTTGCCAACAAGTTCAAAAGTTTGAATTTGTGTCAGAAGAGTAAAAAAAAAAAAAATGAAAAAGAGTTCTTAGAATCATCTAAAACAAAATGAATGAAGTCAACTTATACTTTGAGAAACTTTTGCAACAAATGCCAAAAATTTGTGCTGCTGTAATTAAAGCTAAACGAGGATATTTTAAGAAGAGTAAAATTTAATCATAAAATCCTTTTTTCTTTTTGTCATAATAAAATTTCTAATAAAAAAATCATGTCTCACTTTTATAACCATTCAGAGTTTTCCTTCTCCTAGATTGGTTGCCAACTAAGGTTATAGATCCAAGTCTACCCATCTATATACCCATAGATGGAGGGTGAAAATATGGGTTCATGCCTCTAGGTTATTTGGATGTAAGTGAATGTGACGAACTCGAATGGAATTTGAACTCGGCTCCCCGATTTCTCACTTCGAGCAGCTATCCATTACACCACCGGGCATCCACTCTAACAAGTAAATATGTGCCAAATAAGTTAGTGTGAAAGATCGATGTTGGCATTCACTCGGCTTAGTTAAGTTTAAGACACGGCCATATCTTTTCTGGTGATTATATTGCGCCAATGTCTCAAAGAGAAACGTAGTTTCTATCATATTTAGTATTCAAAGGCACGCCTTTTCATGAAATCAAACTCCGGTTAGTCTTGTCTGAGGCATTTGTTATTTGTGTGTGTCTGTGTGTGTCTGTGTCTGTGTGTGTGTCTGTGTGAATAGAAAATGAAAGACAAGAAGAGAGAGCGAACTAATGAAAGGAGTGATTATAAAAAGAAAGAGAAGGAAAAATCGATAAAGGTTTCTTTGGAGGGTTGAGCAATACAAATGGGAAAAGAAAATGTTGTGAAGGGGAGAAAATAAGAGAACGACTCAGAGAGAGAGAGAGAGAGAGAGAGAGAGAGAGAGGGAGAGGGTGAGAGACAGAGAGTGGGAGAGAGAGGCCATGATTTTAGAGAGAGAGAGAGAGAAAAGAGTAAGGATGAGAGATGGAGAGAAAGGAAAGAGAAAGAGGTAAAGGACAGGAGAAAACGAAGTTTCTTTGGGAAGCAGAGCAATTCATATGGAAAAGATAATGTTGCGAAAGGGAGAAAATAAAAGAACGACTGAGAGAGAGAGAGAGAGAGAGAGAGAGAGAGAGAGGGAGGGGGAGATGGGGAGGGAGAGAGAGGGGGAGAGGGAGAGAGACAGAGACTAAGAGAGAGAAAAGAGTAAGGATGAGAGATGGAGAGAAAGGAAAAAGAAAGAGGTGAAGGACAGGAGAAAAGAGAGTTTCTTTGGGAAGCAGAGCAATTCTTATGGAAAAGAAACTCTTATGAAGAGGACAAAATAAGAGAATGATTGAGAGAGAGAGAGAGGGAGGAAGGGGAGACAGAGGAGGGAGAGAGAGGGGGAGGGGGAGAGGGAGAGGGGGGAGGGGGAGAGGGAGAGAGACTGAGACTAAGAGAGAAAAGGTTTAAGGGAGAGATATGGAGAGAAAGGAAAGAGAAAGAGTAAAGGACAGGAGAAAAGGGAGTTTCTTTGGGAAGTATAGCAATTCATATCGGAAAAGAAACTCTTGTGAAGAGGACAAAATAAGAGAATGACTCAAAGAAAGAGAGAGACAGAGAGGGAGTGGAAGAGAGAGAGAGAGTGAGGAGAGAGAGAGTGAGGAGAGAGAGTGAGGAGAGAGAGAGAGTGAGGAGAGAGAGTGAGGAGAGAGAGAGAGAGAGTCCATGATTCTAGAGAGAGAAAGGAGAAAGGGAGCGAGATAGAGAGAAAGGAAAGAGAAAAAAGTAAATAACAAGAGAATGGGAGAAAGAAACGGAATAAATGCTTTGAAGAGAAGCGATAAACAACGAAAACAACGCGAATCTCGTTCAGCGCTTAAAATGCATAAAGTCGATATAGCATAGAGGAACATTCCCTAAGACAATATGTGTGCGGGGGGGTGCAGTTTGCTAAGTAAATTCACTCTAAATTGATGCCCCTTACGGTAGCCAAAACAAATACGAATATATCGTATAATTTCTTAAAATGTAAAAAAAAATCATTCGAAATTCATAATTTAAAGTGCTTGATCGCTAGTAATATATGTAAAAAGAAATCCTGATTACG
This sequence comes from Acanthosepion pharaonis, assembly GCA_903632075.3. Lineage (NCBI taxonomy): Eukaryota > Metazoa > Mollusca > Cephalopoda > Sepiida > Sepiidae > Acanthosepion > Acanthosepion pharaonis. The sequence continues at coordinate 1,076,396 of CAHIKZ030003358.1, read as the reverse complement.
GATTTTAAATTAGAATATCTTTCATTTTAAGAAATCACGTGATATGAGGATATTTGTAGTGGGATCGATTTACAAAGAATTTACATGGCAAACTGGACCCCCTATTAAAGTTTCTAAAATTTAATGAAAATTATTATATTCTTGATTTGGAGTGATTAATCTATAGTGATATTTAGAAAGGTTTTGAAAAGAAAAAGATTTTCTTTGTCGTTGTGTATAGTGTACAACTCTAGCGAAAGGACAATGTAGATAAATAGATATGAACAGAATAAGATAAACAGAGAGGGAGTGAGAGAGAGAGAGAGAGAGTGAGAGTGAGAGAGTGAGATGGACAAACTTGGATAGATAAATATGAACAGACTGATATATATACATATATATATATATATATATATATATATATAGAGAGAGAGAGAGAGAGAGAGATAAGAATATGAATAGATAACAGATTGAGATAGATATGAATAGACTGAGATATACGGGGTATGCCTGAAAAGTAACGTGACTCTCACATCGAAGAACGTGATATTCTTCGTGGTGAGAGGCATAGACCATAGTGATTTCTTGCCATAGAGCCAGATGATCAATCAGAAAGTCTACAGAGATCCTGTGGCGTTTACTTCGCTCAGTGCGCGAGAAGAGACAAGAGATGTGGCAGGACAAATCGTGGCTGCTTCACCACGACTATGGACCTGCTTATGACGCCGTAAGCCTCTGGCAGTTTCTGGCCAAGAGAAACCTCGCTGTATTGGACCAACACCTCTTTTCACCTGATCTTGATCCGTGTGACTTTTTTCTTTTCTTCAAGCTCAAAGGGATCATTTTTGAAGTCGAGGAGGCCATCAAGAAGGCCGTAACGACGGAGCTGGCGCGCATCCAAAAAGAATTCTTCCAGAATTGCAGAGAAGCATGGCAGAGACGGACGGAAAATGCATTAGAGACGAGGGTGGTTCCTTGAATAGGAAAGCATGTAGTTTGCTGTTTGTAATTGAAATAAATTGTCTGTGCAGTCCCGTCCATTTTCAGACACACCTCATATATATATATATATATATATATATATATATATATATATATATATATATATATATATATATACTGATAGGATAGATACATAAAGAGAACAATAAGGATAGATAGACATAGACTGAGATGGATAGATTAATAATTAAATATAAACAGACTGACATAGCTACATATCAAAGCCACGTGTAACTGCAGAGCAAAGATCGAATGTCCCTTAGATGACAAATGCTCACAGAACAATGTAATATATCAAGCCACTGTAAAATCAGCAGATAACGAAGAAAAATATACATAGGATTAACTGAAGGGTCCTTGAGACAGAAACTACGCACACCAAACATCCTTTACAATTAGTAAATATGGGGACAGCGCAATGCTTTCTAAACATATATGGGAAATTAAAAACACAAACGAAATCACACCAAAAATATCATGGAAAATACGAAAACAGCATCAGTCTATAACAATACATCCAGCGTACAACAATAAATTCTAAGTGTGGAGGAGAAAATATCTATAATAACCTTTCCAGACCAACACAAATTACAAAATTAACGATCAGAACTCATCTTAAAATGCAGACACGAAAACAAATTCGTACTACGTTACTTAAAAATCGAAAACTAAAAAAGAACAAAATAAAAAATAAATAAAAATAAGAAAATAAGTAAAAATACATAAACAATCAAAATAAATTTAAATCAATATATAAGTAAATAATAAACAAATTAACAAACTACGAACGTACACATAAACGTAATAATAATGAACAACAGATATTAAAATATCAATAAGAAATAATCAATCAGAAATAATGAGTAAAAAATAACAAACGGTACTATAATATAGCCAAAAAACAGCATTCGGATCCACAATTATTCATAATCAATAATAGCAAATAGAATAAGTTGAAACATATATGTTACCACCCACCCAATAACCGTTAGATTAGTACAATAGACCTACCCATAATGAACCAATGACTAGCATATATAAATAGTGGCGCCTAACACAACTCACATGTCCTGATGATTGCTTCTAAGCATGAAACAGACTGTCGCTGCTGGGCGTTGACCTCAACTTTCACTGTTATATTGGCATACGCTCTATCCTTGATATCGAAAACTTTGACCCATAAATATAGCAAACCTTAAAACCATATTCTGTCTTATATATATATATATATATATATATATATATATATATATATTGAGAGAGAGAGAGAGAGAGAGAGAGACAGAGAGAGAGAGATGAATAGATTGAGGTAGATATGTATTGACTGAGATAGATATAAATACACACACATATATACATATGTATATATAGATAGATAGATATGAACAGATTGAGATCGATACAGAGATAGATATGGTCAGACTGGGATAGATAGATATAAACATACTTAGATCGATAAATATAAAAATAAATATAAAATTATTCTTGTAAATAAACAATATAAAAATAAACAAATAGTGTTTAATATGTTTGCTGCAAATTCTCAAGAACAAAGAAAATATGTAAATTCCCTTTCATCATATATTCAGGCTTTGTTACAATTCTAATAATCGCTTTTTTATAATAATAAACATTGCCGAGGAGTGAAGATAGTTAAAATAATAGCGGTGTCAAGGGAAAAGCCGTCCCTTTGACACTCCGTTTTTTGGCAGGAGGCGAAGGTCGAAATTTGCTAATATATGTTTCTACTCGACATAAAAGCGGTCAGTTTTCTATTATTATTAAGTAATATACTGAGCGCCCCCTCGCCGAATTACGACACTATAACATGGGATAGCGAACGATGCTGCCCAAAAGTTAAGTAAAGAAACAGAAACATTTCGTTAGAAACAAAGAAAAGAGTACTGAACTGTTTTGCAATATCCTCCTATGGTCGAGAATGCTTGACAACCTCATCAGAGATGAAGAAGAGACTTGACGTGGCAGAAATGTGATTCTACAGAAGGATGCTGAGAATACCAATGGCTAAAGATGTGAACAATGATGAAGTTTCAGAGAGAATGGAAACAAAAAGGATACTTATACTTAACATCAGAAAGAGACGGTTGAAGCTTCTAGGTCACGTAATGAGGAAAGAGGGCTGGAAAATTTAACACTCACATGACATACTGAAGGAAAGTGCGACAGATGTAAGCAGCAAATAACGTACCTTGTGTAGATGTTTCGCAGAGCTGGGTTTGAGAGCGGGTAAAAAGAAGACCTACAACGGATAGGAAATTGTGGAGAACCATGATTATACATAGAAAAAGAAGAAGAAGACTTAGCTTAAATTTTACGATGTTAACAATTATGCACAATCATCTGTAGGGTTTTCAGAGAGTTCTATAATGTGGTTAATTTTGCTATTTTCCCATATAGTCGCTAATATTGTCTATGAATTTTCGTCAACGATGAACAAGGGCTTCACAGGTACCCGGAACGAAGCTTGTCACACATTCTGACACCACGAGTGAAACTTACCTATCATCTAACTGTGCTTACATCTACTGTTTGGTCTCCGTAAATGATCTGCAAAATGCGTGATTCGTATTAGCTTTATTTTGAAAATCAGACAAAGTCTATGATAAAATTTAAAGACTTAGAATGACGTAGTAAAACTTCAGAAATATATTTCTGTTGAAATGAAGCGAAAATATATTGCAAGTACACCAATTTCGGAATAACTGCGGTAAATTTATGTTCCGCTTCATACAACATATTCCCTTTTCTTAAAAAATAGAACTACTGCTGATAAAATGGGAGACTTACAAAAACGAAAGCAGCAAAAATAAAACCATAACCGTTAAAGATCTATCTATCTATCTATCTATCTATCTATCTATCTATCTATCTATCTATCTATCACACACACACACACACACACACACACACACATATATTGTATTTGCCATATACATATATGTATATATACACAGCTATATATGTTTACAGTGTATGTATTTACTGACAATAACTGTTATCTATCTATCTATCTATCTATCTATCACACACACACACACACATATATTGTATTTGCCATATACATATATGTATATATACACAGCTATATATGTTTACAGTGTATGTATTTACTGACAATAACTGTTATCCTGAATATCTATCTATCTATCTATCTATCTATCTATCTATCTCTATCTATCTATCTATCTATCACACACACACACACATACACACACACACATATTGTATTTGCCATATACATATATGTATATATACACAGATATATATGTTTACAGTGTATGTATTTACTGACAATAACTGTTATCCTGAATATCTATCTATCTATCTATCTATCTATCTATCACACACACACACACTCACTAACACACATATATATTGTATTTGCCATATACATATATGCATATATACACAGATATATGTATTTACAGTGTATGTATTTACTGACAATAACTCTTATCCTGAATATCTATCTATCTATCTATCTATCTATCTATCTATCTATCTATCTATCTATCTATCTATCTATCAAAATGCTTTAAAGAGGAATCTATGATTTCTCTACCGTGACAAAATGATCCTAACTGACATGAAAATTATCTTAAAATCTTATCTGCAAGTTTTCCGTTCCTGAAATGAATATCTGCAATCATCTTTTCAATTAAAATATATTGCCATTTTCGATCTAATATGAAGGGGTGATAGCAAATTCTAGACTCGATCAAGAAGGAATTTAAAAAATACTTATCTTTAGTCATATCTGGCTAAATGAATTAGACAGAAGAATTTTCAGCACCCCATATAATTCATTATAAAACAATAAATCATACAGTTATTCTTTTAATTTCATCTGGCACAAAAGGCAAACAGCTATTACGTCGCACCAACCATATGACATCGCACTCGATCAGCTGACTTCAGTAGATTCCTCGGTCGCCATGACAACCGTTTGCCTCGTTTAAGATACCAGCACTGCGAAGATATTCGTGGCTCGTGTATTTCCAAAATAATCTTATTACCATAATTCGTGGATAATCTTATCCTAAAACAATCATTCATAACGAATACGCCCTGGATTCGAATTTGGTCCTGCTTCTCTCTCTATCTCTTTTTTTCTTTTATTTTCTGTCGTTCTCGCTTTGCGCCGCCATCTTTGTGTTTGCGTTTGCGTGATGCTAGTTGCAAACAACCAATGGGAGTGGAACTGCTCGCTTGCTTGCGTTTCTTGAGACTAATCATGTCTTTGCGTTTTACGATTTGGGAAGCAAACGAGGGCTTATATGCAAGCATGCATACTTTTATTGTATTTTGAACGGTATATTTGTACACAGCGACATAATATGCAATATATACTAAATATATTTCCAATACTTTATGCATACAGGCACACACACACACATACATACATACATACATACATACATATATATATATATATATATATATATATATATATATATATATATCGTGTGTGTTTTATATAACATAAATAGCATTTGATTTTGTTTGTATCTGCAAAATACAAAGCTTAGAATCAAGGACATTTTCTAAGAAATTTTACAAGTGGATTTATTGAAATATTGTAATCAGGATAATATTTCACTTGAATCTTAATATTTTTGAACGCCATCTTAAAATTATTGAAGGCTTTATATTTGTACAATGGATACAAGGAATATAACTCAAGGGAAGTAAGTTATAAACGGTTTTTCTTTCGATTGGATCAGTGCTCCTGAATTAATCATTTAGAATTTTCAGGTGATAAAGTATGAATGTTGTTTCCGAAGACCTGAGAGGCTGTTATCAGAATTTATTTGACGAAAAGAAAGAATAAGTTTACAATATATATATATATATATATATATATATATATATATATATATATATATATATATATATATATATATATGTATTGTGCGTATTTAGTTATTATTATAGTGTTAGTCCTTATATATTACGGAAACTGCTTGTACTACTGAAGCCCCTTTCTTAGATCATAATAATAATATATATTTACAACGTGATGGTGTCTCCATGGGTTCAGTACTGGGACCGACATTTAGCAATTTCTACATGTCGAACCTCGAAAATAAGATATTTACAGATTTTAAAAAACATGCATCTACCTAAGATATGTTGATGTTAGTTAAAAATATAGATGAAATACTTCAACTTCAAAAACGTTTCCAAAATTATTCTATCCTTAAATTCCCGTATGAACTCAATACTAATAATAAAATTCCCTTTCTTGACATATTGATAAACACAAATAATAACAAATTTACTATTTCGTCATACAAAAAACCTACCAGCATAAATTCATGTAAACTTTACTACAAGAGCGAATGCCCATATAACTACAAAATATCAATTATAAAAAATCTAATACATTGTGCA
>CAHIKZ030003358.1:1032500-1065000 GCA_903632075.3 Acanthosepion pharaonis | reverse complement strand
TTGCCATTGGTATTTTTTCAAAACGTTTCACCATGGAGTCTTCGATTGCACCACGCCTCACTAATTAAAAGTAAATTAAGGGGAAACATTGTAGAAAAAAATGATATTAATAAGAATTGTATTAGATTGGAAAGAATTTCCAGTCATATTTAAAGATGAAAATGAAACAAATATATCTTGATATTTCATCCCATTAACCATAACATATTCCCTTCTATCTATCCAATTGTTGACCTTTCAGATGTAAATTTTTCAGGTTTCAGTTCAAAGAAACACTCAATATCAGTGTTCACAATTAATAAACTATTTTCCCTATAAAAATATCGCAATGATCTGAAAAGATGATAGTCAGATGGAGCAATGGCAGGAGAGTAAGGTGGATGAGACAAAAACAAAACTTCCATATTAAACGCCTTAATCTTTTACTGAGTGACAGAATTATGCCGTCTTGCATTCACATCTCTTTGGGTTGTTTGTGTACAGAAAATCATCATCTCCATCAAATTATCTATTGGAATACTGGTCCGTTCTTCTAGGGATGAGTCAGAAGCCAATCTTTTTCTGACTACTGAGAGTGCCTCCTCCGTGGGTACCTTGGTGGACAAACTCACCACGTTCAAACTCACCATCTGAAGGAGAGGATGGGGGCATCTTTGATTATTTCCACGAAAAGGGAGAAGTTTCGTAATACAATATGGGAACCAGTAATAAGGAGTGCCAGAGAAAAGCCATAATAACAACAAAATTGCAATATGACGTCTGGTAAAAAAACATGCAATGATAACAGCAAACATTGCAATATGAGCACTGGTAAAAAAACGGTGGCTGAAGACATTAACAACAAAAATTGCAATATGAGCTCTGGTAAAAAACATGCAATGATAACAGCAAAAAATGCAATATGAGCACTGGTAAAAATGGTTGCTGAAGACATTAAGTTCATAAGTCCCAGTAATTCATACACATGGCATAGTGGATAAAGGCATCGGTTAGATCCAGTGACAGGACCCAAAGAGTTGTGAGTTTAATACCTGGTTAAGGCAGTGGAGAACTTGGAGAGGGGAATTAACAGGAGATAACAGATAACAGATCCATTAAACATGGCACGTGAAACTAGAACGGTCTACCCCAGCGAGCTAAATAAAGGGTTCAGTTCGACATTCTAACCACCTGAAGAAGGCCGGAGAGTACATCGGCCGAAACGTTGTGATAAATATGGCAACAAAGATGGGGACAATAGTTCGAATAATGTAAATAGTGTACATAATACCTCATCTCAGAAATATAGGCAGATAGGAAACTTTTTGTAGTAAGTTTACTCTGCAATGCCAGACAGATTGCAACTTTGATTTAATTGAGAAGCAGTCAGATGATGAGAGACCAATTGATCAAGTTCAGACATTTTTCCGAATTCATGGAGATGTTTTGTGATCGAAGAGAGACTTGTATCGAACTGTTTGGCAAATTCTTTTATAGTTTGCTTTGAGTTTCCCTCAATTACGACTTGCAGAATCTCAATATTGACAGAACTTGGTCTCGTCCAAACCGATAACCGATGGGAATTTTCGAGAAGGAAAACCTTCGTTAGCATCTCCGGACACTTGAAGTTTCATTTGCATTGACAGAACGAATATTTCTAGCCGCTTCCGTTTTTGTAATTCATACAGCATGAGTAATCTGTAATGGGTTTAATCAAAACACGTTTAAAAGGGGTCAAATAAACACAAGACTTACAAACTCTGATATTAAGTAATCAAAAAAGTTTGTTTTATTTTATGGCATGTCAGTCTCAATGGGTTATTTAATGCCGACAAGATTTTTAGGATAGGTTTGTATGAATAGAACATGTATTCCTTTTTTGTTTTATTTTGTTTTACGTCATATCAATCTCAATGTGTTATTTAATGCCGACAAGATTTTTAGGATAGGTTTGTATGAATAGAACATGTATTCCTTTTTTGTTTTATTTTGTTTTACGTCATATCAATCTCAATGTGTTATTTAATGCCGCCAAGAATTTTAGGATAGGTTTATATGAATAGAACATGTATTCCTTTTTTTTTTATTTTGTTTTACGTCATATTAATCTCAATGTGTTATTTAATGCCGACAAGATTTTTAGGATAGGTTTGTGTGAATAGAATATGTATTCCTTTTTTGTTTTATTTTGTTTTACGTCATATCAATCTCAATGGTTTATTTAATGCTGACAAGATTTTTAGGATAGGTTTGCTAATAATATTTTCCTTTTTGTTTTATTTTGTTTTACAAAAAATGGTTTATTTCTGGTAATATTTTTTTCAAAAATATTTCTGGTATTGTTTTCCAAAATATATTGTTGGTAAGAATTATTTTTTTCAAATCCACTAGAAATAACGTTTAAAGCTATAAAATATACCCATTTTTAAGTTATGCTCTATTTATGTGTAAAAGTGCTCAATATCAGGGATATAGTGGGACGTCGTGGTCAAGACGTTGTGGCGGAAGTCTGTTTTATGTTCAATCGCAATCTCCAGTCGATGTGCGTTGTGTTGTAGCTCGATTATTTATGTGCTGGTCAATGTGACATTATGGGTAGAAAGATATTTCCAGTTTATTGTCTTATCCTAATTGTTATTTGATAGATGGTAGCGGTTATATTTTAAATTTTTCTGAAATCTACTGAGTAGAAAAGATTATGTGCAAGCAGGCGGTTGTTTTATAGATAGTGTATAGGGTTCTTTGTTAAATTTGAACTTATCAATTATTAGTGATTGATTAGGGTATTTTGCATTTATTTATACCTTGCCACATATCGATAATTCATTCTTTTTACCAAGGACTCTATAAATCATTCTTTTTACCAAGGACTCAATAAATAATTCTTTTTTACCAAGGACCTGTTAAGATTTTGTTTTGATCTGAGATATCGTTACATTATTGGTATATTTTAAGTATTATTCTTTTTCTTATAATAATAATCAAATGCCATTTTGTGGATTCTGAAGTATAAGATGTCTTCGAGGAAAGTTTCTGCCAAATATCTGATTGTATTTTTAGACTGATGTATTTTTTTGTTTTGAATGATTTAATTTTATGCTTGGCAGTATGAATAGAACATGTATTCCTTTTTTGTTTTGCGTCATATCAATGTCAATGGGTTATTTAATGCCGACAAGATTTTTAGGATAGGTTTGTATGAATAGAACATGTATTTCTTTTTTGTTTTATTTTGTCTTACGGCATATCAATCTCAGTGGGTTTTAACCCTAACCCTAACCCTAACCCTAACCCATGCTGGTCGTTTTCACAATTTGGAAGGGTTTCGTATTTCTGAATGAATCTTTTGATCTGATTCAATCATTATTATCAAATGTTACTAAATTTTCCCCATTTGACCAACTCAGGAATCGAATTTTCTTTCAAATCATCTATCAATATGTGTTTTTGCACAGGTGAACATTTTATGACAATTTCTTTTTCTAAGAGCTAAGTACTAAATAACTTTAGCGGTCGAATCCTAGCGGACACCCAAAGTTAAGTAAAATGCTTCGAGGCCTATGTGGTTTGAATGCTTGCTCTGCAGTTGTTATTTTGAGTATAATATAATGTTGCCCAAAATATACAAGTTAAAAGATCCTAAATGTCTTGCTGATGCATTTGTATTTCAATCAAAAGTTGCATGTCGTTCGCTAAGGATTTTGATTAAGCAGCAAAATGTCTCCAAACAAGAAAAAGAGCAGCAAATAAAAATTCGGATAAACATCGTATGTTTATGTCGTTCTAAGATTATATATGGATAAATTATTTCAGGACTTCAAGGAAATGTAAGTGGACAGATTTTTTAATCAATTCCCTCCCCAAGCAAGGCGATGACACCATTAAGACGTCAGTGGCCACCGGAAGTGAACGAGAAGGAAAATACTTTAGAAGGAAGCAGAAACCCAATAATAATATAAATTTCAAAGTTTAAGCGGAGTCTTTAGAAGTATGGACTTGAAATAGAATTTAGAAGAAGCCTGAACTTTTTCCACAATAGAAGTACATAGGTTCACCGATTGCCCGTTTGACACTTGTACTCGATTTTTTGAACGGGAGTAGAGGTTTAGTCTTTGTTTCCTGTTTAGGATTGGGTTTCCGGTTCCTTCTAAATTCTACTTCCACTATATAATTCTAACGTCTCCGCTTAAAGTAAGTTTACATAAACAGGAAACAAGAGATAAATCCTTATTCCCGTGAACCAAGCTATAGGTGAATCTATCTACTCCTATTATGAAAAGAAGACAATAAATAAAAGGTAAATAGCAAAGATTTAAAAGTTTAATAAAGCATTCTTTTCAAAGAAACTGTTAATTTCCATTTGTTCATGTAAACACAGAAAACAGGTTTCATATAAGGATCTACATGTCCTTGCCATTTTAAAAAATTTCCATTTCACCTTAGGAGTTTTATTATTGTATTTTAAACTCAAAAATATTTAGAAAGTGATATATTATTTCTATAAGTATTATTAGTGAAGGACAATATATGTCGATACCACCTAGTCTTGAAGAAATTCTTGGTACTACCAATATAGAACCTTTTAACAGTTGGATTCTCCATTGTAGAGATAGTACAAAGATAAACAAGAGATTTAGTTAAACATTTGTTTAGCAATAGGCATTGGTCAGAATTCCTACAATTACACTGGCCAGTATCATTAACGATATTTTCCTTGGAACTTGTAATATGATTCACATTCTCAAATTGGTTTAAAATTTTATTATTGTGAAACTTTATATATAATCTTCTCAAGATTGTTGGTGCAGCTATAACTTAGTTTTAATGTTAAATATTTTACTAAGAGAGTTACGTTTAGGAAAATGTTTATCAATCAAATAGAGGAACTTATGGCCTTAGTACTGACCAGTTGATTAAATGGGAGTGTGTACCAAATAATCATCCTATTTCTATTTCATTTCTTTGGACCACTATCATCATATTTCCTAAACTTGATTTCAGCGTACTTGTAACCATTATTCTTTAAAAAAATTATTATACACACCGCTATATTTATCAAACACATCTTTGCCCGATGAGTGGTTGCTAATTTTACGTTCTACAGACGAAGGTATATGTTGGATTACAAATGGAATGTGGTTAGAACTGAAGTGAACATAAATTAAGTCGGCTTTATTTTTCATGTAAAGTTGAAATATATCATTAACGAGATCTAACGTAACATCAAGAAAATCTACTTCTTTAACATTAGTATTAATCTTAGCCTTAAGATTTAAACTTTTTAGTTCTCCATGAATCATTCTTCTTAATTTATCGACCTTAATTTTAGTGAAATTTTTTACTACTATAAGGCCATCATCTCTATATAACCCTATACTATCAACATTGACTTCTTCATAGGCAGTAATGTTATATAAAATAAATAAACCAATCAGATCAGAATATTGCAGAATCTAATGAACCCATTGAAATATCAAAGTAATCATCAGAGTTCTTAACCCACTGTTCTTTATTGTGGATGGGAACAGATCTCCTGCAGTTCCTTATTATATTTATCTCTTCACTGGAGATGTTAAAATAGTCTTTGACAAATTCCAAAGCCAAGGTAAAGAGGTCCTTGGAAATGGAAGGGTAAAAATCCACAATATCAAACTGGATAAAAGAGCAGCTACTTTTGTTACAAAAAGTATATTTAGATATTCTTGATAAAATCCAAAGAAGAATCTGAAATATTATTGGTCCTGATCTGGCATCTCGGCTACAGTCCATTCCCCATCACCGTAACGTAGCTTCCCTGTGCCTTTTCTATAAATACTTCCATAGTAATTGCTCTCATGAACTTTTCCCTATAGTACCTAGACTTTTTGAATTCAAGTGTAGTACTAGATTGGTGTCAAGATCACATTTTACTTACAATTGAAATGGCTAGATGTAACCGTACGTTCTAGGCCAACAGTTTCTTCTCACACACTTTTCGCTTGTAAAATTCTTTTCCGGCTTCTTGCTTCCCAGTTAGGTTTGATCATCAAAAATTTAAATGCAATGTCAATCGTTATCTTCTGTTCATTTATTGTTCTCTCTTTAATAGTGTTTTTTCTTATATTCTTTCAGTAACCAGTAACCACCCTTGCGTCTTAAAGGCTTTATTGCCTTGTTTGGAGAGAAACGAATAAAATTTAAATACAATCTCAATCATTATCTTCTGTTTTCTTAATTCCTGTTCTTTTCTTATTCTCTCTCCTTAATAATGTTTTTCTTTTTCTCATATACTTTCACACCAGTAATCCCTTGCGTCTTAGTGGCTTTATTACCTTGCTTTGTGTGAAATGATTAAAAAAGTATGGGGCGTCAACCGTAACAATCTTGAATTCCCTTTATTCGATACAACGAGACGATCCTAAGATGAGTAGAAGTCCAGCCAAGATTTGATATTTGCCGCCATAATCTTAACATTACAGCTGGTTGCCGACTCAGAAGGGAAACTAGAAGAAATTCTCGAGTTGGTCGCGAAAGAAAGTGGCACCAACAGGCTATTAACAGAAGATAGATCGTGTAGATAGAGCACAAGAGGCAGCCAAAGGTGTGAGTTTTTAATCAATGACATCAGAATGAAGCAGGTACAGAAATTAAGCTACCTGGGTTGTATAGCAACAGACGACGGAAATTGTGACACAGAGATCCGGACGTGCATCGGAATAGCGAAAGAGGCTCTCCAGTAACTAAAAAAGGTGTTAAGATATACGAATATTTCGTTAGAAACAGAAAGTGTTGAAATGTTATGCCATAGATATTCTCCTTTATGACAGTGAGTGTTTGACAGTTTCCTTACAAATTCTATGCTGAGAATAACATGGACAGAACACGTGAGCAAGGAGGAAGCTCTTATGGAAATGGCCACCAGAAAGACCTTAATAAATGTTGCGTAAAAAGGGACTCACCAATTCACCACAGACCTACGCCATCTGCTAAACGAAACTAAATTCACGCTCTGTCAACATCATAGGGGCAAGTATGGAACAAATTTAAATAATTAAACCATATAATAATCATCAATGTGTATTTATTTATATATTTCCTGTGTACTGATTTTTATATTTCCTGTCCCATCTTTAATGGAAAGTGAAGTAAACCAACTTAAGTTAGTAAATTAATGAGCGTTTATTTCCCTTAGTCGTTTTAATAATCTATACAAAGAAAATATTTACCTGCATTTAGACAAAGTTATTACCGAGCAAAATTAATCAATTCCTTTACTCCTACGTTTCTTAGATTGCAGTCTTATTTATTCAAGACTTTCCTGTGGTGCACACATATAACTTTGTCTATTAAGTGATCGTCTTGTTTTAACTTGGTATTGAAATAGGCTTTGTTGTCGCCGTCTTTGTCGTAATGTTATTCCTCCGAGAGATATTTCCATTTCACTGTTATATTAAACACATCTTTAACCTGAAAAGTTATTGAGTAAAAAGCGATTGGGTATCCATGATTCATGGATTAATCCTGGTATTATATATACCAGGAGTAATCAATGATCATAGACACCATTGAACGTCTAAAAAATATCAAGGGAATGGATTAATTAAACGGTACATTGGCCTCCATTTTATTTGTGAATTCTTTATTTCCGCTTAATGGAATCTCAATACATTGTTTGAAGACTTTTGTTTCATTGCAACTCAAATATAAAAACTTTCTAACAATTGCCGTCATTTTTGACGGGGCGGACACACTAGTTTCAGATTAAGTTTCATCAATATGCTTTCTCACAAAATATTGTCATATTCTAATGTACTTCTGTTTGAGTAATTATATTTTTCAACGGTCATATATCGGAAAAGCCACTTAACAAAAGTCTTCCTGAACATACGCATATACGGTTTTACAATAACTTCTTCGTACATATATTCCTGATTCGTACATATTAAAACATTGGCATTGAATTATTGGTTTAAGAATTTTGTTCATAACTGTTCGGTTAATTATTTTCATGTATCTAATTAATAGTTTTAGGGCACCTGCCACAGTAACATTTATTTTTTTAACAAAATTACGAACAATCATTTCTCTTAAACATCTGTCAAATTCTTTGTTTCTTTCTTTGTTTGTTTGTTTCTTTCTTTCTTTCGTTTTTTGAAGTTGCTTGTTTGTTTCTTTCATTGAAGTTATTTCTTTCTTTCTTTCTTTCTTTCTTTCTTTCTTTCTGTAAAGTTCTTTATTTGAAGATCTTTTTCTTTCTTTCTTTATTCTTTCTTTCTTTTTTAAAGCTCTTTCTTTATTTTCTTTCGTTCTTTCTTTCTTTCTTTCTTTCTTTCTTTCTTTCTTTCTTTCTTTCTTTATGTCCTTCCTGGCCTTCATTTAGATGTCTGCTTCTTTCTTTCTTTCTTTCTTTCTTTCTTTCTTTCTTTCTTTCTGTAAATTTTTTCTTTCTTTCTGTAAAGTTCTTTATTTGAAGATCTTTTTCTTTCTTTCTTTATTCTTTCTTTCTTTTTTTAAAGCTCTTTCTTTATTTTCTTTCGTTCTTTCTTTCTTTCTTTCTTTCTTTCTTACTTTATGTCCTTCCTGGCCTTCATTTAGATGTCTGCTTCTTTCTTTCTTTCTTTTTCTTTCTTTCTTTCTTTCTTTCTTTCTTTCTTTCTGTGGATTTCTCGCTTTCTTTGAAGACCTTTCTTTTTCCCATTCTCCTCATCATAATCTTTTATTTTTATTCGTATTTACTCTTTCCTCTCCTTTTCTTTTTCCTGTCCAACATTTTTCTTACCCTAATCCGAATCCCACTTAGTTTCCTCCTATTCATGCTTACAACTTCCCCTCTTCTTGTATTTGCATAATCCTCCCCTTCTCTATGTCAGTTACCCTCTTTCTCTCTCTCTCTTAAACTACAGGAAACTTCGAATTCGGCGTCTCTTTTCATTCAAATCACGAAGTACAGAAAAGTCATCTGCACTTGGTCACGAAATGCCCAACGTCGCGTGAGTTTTTCTTCTACATTCAATATGTTTAACTTTTAGAAACTCACATACGCCTAACACACACACACACACACACACACACATATATATATATATATATACATAAATAGAGTGAGAGAGAATATGCATATATTTTCTCTGCATATTATTAATGATAATGATGATGGTGTTATTATAACTGAAAGAATAGGTGAAAATGACGAGAATTTAACGTGTTTTATGTGGAGTGGGGTAACTGAACTTCTACCAAAAAGTAGATAACTTGAGCTGTAATATTCAATAAATCAAGAAACGTTTAAGTTACTTATCCTTTTAGCCGACTCAAGAGTTTCCCGTTAAAACGCTCAAGAGGGCCTTTACCATGTTTAATGAATCTATATTCTGCTTTATATTTGATTTATCAAACATCTATGATTTGAAAGTATCAGCGTCCATTCTTTCGTGCGCATGTGTAGTGGCATCAACGTAAACATCTTTAGCCCGATGAAGTTCTAAAGCAGTGCTTCTCAAACTATAGCGGACCGGCATTTTTTTTTCTCAATGTTTCACGTACCTCTAATATTTCGTGGTAATATTAATTTGTACCGGAAACGATATATATAATGAATATAATAAAAGTTGACTATTTTTTTTCTTCCATTTATTTTGCAAAAAATAATTCAATATCTATTTTATTACTTTTTATATAAGTAATAATAATATAAAAGGCAGTTTATTAACACAAAAACAAAAATTATATAACCTTAAGCTTTATAAATGATTTCTTATCATGGCCTGGACATTGGCTGCATACAGGTAGCACTGTCCTAAAGGACGAAACGCGTCACACGAAAATGTTTTCCACTTTGTCATAGTTTCCCTATTTTGTCTATCGTTAATTGTTGAATATAATTGCTTATTAAAGGCCGGTTTTGTACAATAATAGGCGACGTTATTTTATTTAAATTATTAGTTGTTATTCTTAGTCTTTCTTAGAATTAATTCTTTGCCACTAGAATTCATGAAACAATGTTTTAATCGACTAGACTATTTTTACTCCAGGGTGCACTTGTAGAATAATTAAAGCTCTGGGCACACTTTAAATTTTAGTAAGTAAAAATTAATCATGAAATTTAAAAATGTGAAATTTTAGTTTAGCATTCTCAAAAGTTAACGCTACAGTTCTCATTTAAATGGATTTATGAAGAATCTGTAATTTTTTTAAAGAAACCGATAATGACTGATTTAAATCTCTTGAGGAAGGCAAGAGTCCAGTTTAAAGTATCAAATGACAAAGACATTGAAGCAATATGCGTGGTGTCTCTAGCTTTTTAAGAATAAAGATTTATTTCTAAATATAAAAATAATTCATAAATTACACTTCTGTTTATTCTGGGCGTACCTGGCTACTTTTCAGTGCGCATTAGTGTGCTCCCAGGCACACTGGATGGTTTTCATTGCAAAAGTAACATAATTGCATTATTATAGAGATTTTCCAAGCGTTGCTTAGATGCAGCACAAAGCCGAAAGTATGGGGGAACCAGTGAGGATCGAACTCTCATTCGTAATTGTTCTAGCGAGACTAGCTTGCTAACCATTACACCGCCTCGAGTCGCCCTAATTGCATTATTATATACTAGAATTTTTTTGCACCACAACGCGTGTTGAAATCCGCATAGTATTTAGTAGTACTAATTGAATTGTTTTAAAATAGTCGGAGTATTTTGTATGTTAAATAATATAACTTTTACGTTTCCAGAAAAAGCTACGTACCCTAGTAAAACCAATTGTATTTTGTACCCCTTTAACTTTTTACCCTACTCCCAAAAATTTAGTTTTGGTCGGTCAATGTATGACTATTTTAGAAGCCGCGACTGAAGGACAGAAGTGACAGAATTTTATATATAGATAATTATGACGCTTTTCTTACCTGAATTAAAACTTCAAATGTAATATTTAAATTATTGAAATACGTTTCAGGATTTTTAATTTAAAGCATTCTATGAGCAATGTTTTACTTAATAATAATAGAAAAGCGATTCCCCATTTCATGTAAAAATGTATAGATATTTTTACAAACTTCAATCTAGGAAATATTTTTCCTTTTCAGGTGGTTTTCGGTCTTTTTTCATGGGGAGAAAATTGCCCATTACCTTATCGCGCTGACCCAATGCGTGTTGGTTGAGGCAGATATGACAGACTTGGATGATCATTTCTCTTTTCGATTCGTGATCGCCCAAGAGTATTTGTGCGTAAGTTAATATAACAAACTGAAATTCTAACTCTGCTCATTTTTTTTTATATCACCAGCACATCCATGCTTAGAGTACCTGGTATTCTTAAGCGGTCACCCATCAGTTTACTCTCCCAGAATACACGAGAAATGCAGAGAGTTATTTTAAGTTCTTGTACAACGAATGAATGAGTTGTAGGAGTTGCAACCCAAAATAACTTTAAGCTAATGTATAGATTTATACGTGATACTGTTCGTTCAATTCTACTAAGCTGACCGCTGTCAACGTCAGCAAATAGGTCACAAAGACACAAAAATTAACAGAATGTCCTCCAGCCTCACTAATAGAAAACACAAGATCATCATTTTTTGGGGGAGATAATAATGGTTTTAGGAATACAAGTCTTAATAATTAATCCATATATGTTAACAGGTGATCGGACGAAAACCGGTGTTTCAACGTGATATGGCCGTAAGCGCTTTTTCAGAAGAAGCAACCTATTATAAATAACGGGTCAAACGATTTCCAGCTTCGAAAAGAAAAGAAAAAAGATCCCCCTCATGTGCCATTGGAAGTAATAGAACCTAACTGAAACGCAAAGACATTTTAGAATAACGTTTCAAACAGCTCCACCAAAGCTGATCACTATTGCTCACATTACAGTTTGGAGCAGAAAGAACAACAGTTCAATACCCAGCCATCGTCTCCCAGACCCTACCAATGGCTTGTTTCGTATAGAGGGGGGCACTTAAAAGATAACTTTTATAGCCGAGAATCGCTGGAAAATCGATAAGGCAAAAGCAGCCATCGGGAGAGAATGCACCTAAATCCTAAATGAACTACTTAAGGCAACTCTCTGCAAATGTAATAACGTCATTGTCTGAAAGAAATTGGTATTTAGCTCGAACACGTGCCACATCTGAAAATAATTATACCTCTCCTCTTTATTCTTAATTATAAATCTTTGACATCATATTAATAAATAAAATCAGTGTATTCATACATTTTTGAAAAACTCTGTTGCTTAAGGCCATATCTCGTTGAAACATTGGTTCTCGCCTGGTCACTGAAGTTAAGCTTATATCGCGCCTGGTCAGTACCGCTTGGGAATACCCGGTGCTGTAAGTTTGGGCCTGCGTGTGGTGTAATGGATAACGACTCAAGATGAACAAAAATAGGAGAGCCGAGTTCGAATTCCAGTCGGGTTGGTTGCATGTCTTATGCAATTACTTTTGGGCGATCATGATCGAAAAATAGACATGATTGCCTAAACGTGTCATGTCATATCCAACCTTACCAACACGCATTGGGCCAGCCCCGTAGAGTAATAACCCATCCACCCCCACAATAAATCTGGGGAAGGCCTACGTCCAACGAAGGACCATCATTGGATATCCTGTATAGATAAAGATATTATTCTTTTATTTCCTTTGATTTCTGGTTTGTAGCCGTTTCTTTCCGGGTCCTGACCAGAGATCTAGGGTCGGAAATGGCATCATGGCATTTTACACGGAGCAATTTCGAAAAAAAGAAAATCACACATGTTTTACATAGATAAAGCCCTTTGTAAGGGGGGCCGTACTTCTGAGAACAATTTTTTATATTTCTTTAAGGCATGGGCTGTCAGGGATTCCTTCAATGAGTCAGTTGGAATCTTTTCCAATAAATCCGAGGGTTGCAACTACAAGTGGAATTGTTGATGTCCTCATGTGCCACATTTTGGAGATTTCGATTTCAAGGTCTTTGTATTTTGATATTTTTTTGAAGATCTTCAAAGATTACATTACAGTCTGCAGGTACCGTCATCATTATTATTATTATTATTATTATTATTATAGTTATTATTATTATAGTTCATTATTATTATTATTATTATTATTATTATTATTATTATTATAGTTTATTATTAGTCATTAACTAATATTAGTCTTCTAACTAATTTTCAGTCCGGTGAAGCAAAAGAAATGTGGTTCTACACAACAATACTGAGGATATAATGGGCCGAACATATGACCACCGTCGAGGTTTTGGAGAAAATGGGAATAAAAAGGAAACTTATACTTAACGTCAGGAAGAGGTAGTTGAAATTTCTGGGGCATGTAATGAGGAAAGAGGGCTTGGAGAACCTGATACCCACAGGACAGATTGAGGGAAAAAGGAAAAGAGGAAATCAGCGCGTAGCATACTTGATGAACAGATAGAACATAGTTTGGGAGAAACATACTTGATGAACAGATAGAATAGGGTTTGGGAGAAATAACAAAAAGAAAAAAATATTAAGAGCTAAAAAAGACAGGAAGATGTGGAGGGTCATGTCCTGAAGGGATACGGCACATAAAAGAAGAGAGAGGAAGACTAATCTCTACATTGAGAATTATATTCGACTATGTCTGGTTTTATTATATAAGTCAATGTTTTCATATAAAATAACTATTAACCAACCAAAAATGTATGAATCCATCTCTTCTGCCCCCAGCGATAAGTGAAATGATAGGGTAGATAGGACTCTCTAGCCGCAGTTGGCAACTAGTATAAGAGAAAAATCCTGCATAGTTTTTGTCTGAATTTCTGCCCAGACCGATATACATCTTTACATGTGCAAATTAATTGAAACAAAACGAGTAATTCCGTTATTATTTATTCCGTATTTTTCCAATTAAAAATGACCCAGTGTACATATCAGTACTTCTTAAATCCATTCTCCAAAGCTGTTCCTTGCAAATTGACCACAGATTCTCGATTAGAATTAAACCAGGAAAATTTCCGAGCCAGTCGATAGTATATTTATTTAATCATTGGTAATGCTTGACATTGTGTTCGTGTAGCGTTACAATTTTCGTACGCTTCCTTGTAGTAACGTCCATCGCAGACAATAGCCGTAGGACAACTAATCGACAGTCGAGACAATAGTGTTTGGGCATGATAAAAATCTGATGCAATCACGGATGACACAATATTTTTCAAGGCCAAACAAATTTCATCATACACCCCGAAAATAGATTCATATTACTGCACACCGCTGTAAACGACCCATTCTGAGGAAAAAATAGAAATCAATTACACCTTTTCACTCCAGTGGGTCTGAAACTCAGATCGCTCTTCTAGGAACATCCCATAAGAAAAGTGCTATTAATTAAATGACAATTCTACTATAAGGCCTAAGGACCATGCTTTGGACCCAACTCTACAGGATACAAAGCAGGACACATAATGCACAAATAATAATAATAATAATAATAATGTTCTCGCGAGTACAGCCCACATCTTACGAAGGGCTTTGTCTATGTAATTTTTTTTTCAGTGGAAAACGTCATGATGCCATTTCTAACCTTAGGTCCATGGGCGGGACCCGGAAAGAAATGAGTACACATCAGAAATCAAAGGAAATAAAATAAAAATAATAATATGTGCATTTTCCGATATTTTTGGGAGTACTTTCAGCTACTCTGACCATCTTCAAGGGATATTTTTTCGATATAATAATAATAATAATAATAATATATGCATTTGCCGATATTTCTGGGAGTAGTTTCAGTTACTTTGATCATTTTAAGGAATAATTTTTTCGATATAATAGTAATAATAGTAATAATAATAACAATAGAACAACAACAAAGATACTTAACTCCTAACAAAACATATTTGCTAGTAAATTATTAGTTTAACAAATTTAAAGGAAACTAGATGTTTGTAAACAAAGTTCTTAATATAAAAAATATCCCAACAATAGTTAATAGACAAAGAAATTTCTTTCAAACTTTTCCTTTTTAATTTAAGTTAAATTAATAAATTTTAAAATATCGCAGCCTATTTTCCAGCCTATGTGTGATGTCACGATATACCATTTCAAACGTCTAGCTTTCCAAAGAATACTAGGATGCATACAAAGAAATTCTAACTGCCACACAGACACCACATGCGATAATCGAAAGTCCTTGGACAAAAATAACAAAATATGAACTCAGGACAGTTTATCTACAACTCCTTAATACTTTATCCGAAAATTGGTAGAAATACAGTAAAGAATTAAACAGACAAAACTTTTTGTTTCTTTTTAATCAAACTTCTTTATATATATATATATATATATATATATATATATATATGAGATAACAATATATATTTTATATATCAAGAACAATATTGGGGTAAAATGTGTGACAGATTGGAAAACATTTTCTTGTGACGCGCTTCGTCCTTTAAAAAATTATGTTTTTTTAAAAAAAAATTTTTTTACGCGTTTCACCCCAAACAAGGCGGGAAGCTACTAGCACGCAAGGGGTTACAGAGAGTTGGAGCAAGAGCAAAGAGGAATGATAGAGGAAAGGATGAAGAGAAGAATAGGGAATAGATCAAGGCATCTGGAGACGTCGATTGACATTACATTTGAATATTTGGAGATTATAGCTATCAGGGAAACAGGCGAGAAGTGCGAGACATGAAGCTATTGGAGTAGAAGAAACGGCTACATTTTAACAGTTACAACAGTGAAGGGGTGAGAGCGAACTACCAGTATAGCAACACAGTTCTTAAATGATATTAGCTGCAAACTGTTACAGAAAAAAACAAACAACGAAAAAATAAAACAAATGAAAATACTGCAATTAAAAAATCATTTAAAAATAGCATATAAATTACCTCCCTTGCATTTTGAATTTGCGGTGTTAACGCAAATTCAAAATATTTTTATGCAACCATTGAAGATGGTTTCAAATGAAAGTACTTCTGAAAATAAAAATTATTTAAAAGAAGATTTTGGAATTGTTCTACAGCCACCAAGAAATTAATTTGTGGACTTGAAAGGATTAAAACTAAAATAAATAAACATAATACGTCTAAATTATTTAACCAAACTTACTTGAATTAAAATATGCTGCCTAAATAAGCACACACACACACACACACACACACACACACACACACACACACACACACACACACACACACACATACATACATATGTATAGGTACAGAGGTGGGTAAATCAAATAATTAGATATTAGCAACTGTATACGTGTGCCTTAGCGTGCATACAGAGTTAAGCAAATAAATATTTACTAAATTTACTTTAAGGTATAAACAAAATTCTCAATGTGGTTAGACAGAGCTAAGAAATATATACATTAATACCTACGTTCGAAGTGCAACTTAAGTTTCGTTGTTCTACTAACTCATCAGGCACGAATTATTACCTAAGTAATATTTATATTATTATATAATTTATATATATATATATATATATATATATATATATAGGGTGTCCACAACGTCTTTAGACAAATTCTAGGTTTTATTTGATTCGTTGATCTAAGCAATGCTCACAAAACTTATGACCACCCCCCCTTTTCTTTATTCGTAAAAAGAGGCTGTATTTTGCTTTTAAAATCTGATTAGATCGTTCACTCGCCAGTAATTTACAATCGCCCGATGAGATGCATTGTATGCGCATCGAAACACGACTGCAATTGTTTAGCCATTTTGACATGTTTTCGACGTAATATCCTAAAATAAAGTATATATATATATATATATATATATATATATATATATATATATATATAGAGAGAGAGAGAGAGAGAGAGAGAAAGAGGTGGGTAAATCAAATAACTAGATATTAGCAACCGTATATGCGCACGTTAGCGTGAATAGACAGGTAAGCAAAGAAATAATTGTCTATATTTCTGAGATGAGGTATTATGTACATGTCCTCAAGGACACATGGCGCAGTGGATAAAGGCGTTGGTTAGATCCAGAACCCAAAGAGTGTGAGTTCAATACCCGGCTAAGGCAGTGGAGAACTTTCAGAGGGGAAATTAGCAGGAGATAACTGATAACTGACATCCATTAAACATGGCACATGGAACTAGAACAGTCTACCCCAGTGAGCGAAATAAAGAGTTCAGTTCGACATTCCAACCACCTGAAGAAGGCCAGAGCGTACAACGTCCGAAACGTTGCAATAAATATGGCGATAAAGATGAGGACAATAGTCCGAATAATGTAAATAAAGAAATAATTACTACATTTACTTTAAGGTGATTAGACAGAGCCAACAAATATATAATAATAATAATATTAAGTAATATTTCGTGTCTGATGAGCTGGTAGAACAACGAAACTTGTCGCAATCTAAAAGTAGGTATATGTATATTTATTAATATATATATATATATATAGAGAGAGAGAGAGAGAAAATGAGCAAGAGGATGGAGAGATTTTTATAAAGACACATGCACGCACACACATATACAACAAAAGGGAGAACTTTCCGTAAATATCCCGATCTAGCATCTTCGAATTGAACCCTTCTATTATATTACAGAAATTACCCCTAAAAAGCTCCACACTATGTAAACATAATCTTCCCAGATCATTCCACATATATAGATAAAACAAAAGCTTAAAACAGGAAATAAAATAATTATGAATACTTCCAAAAATGGCATACCCCCCCCACTCCCCGAATAATATGTACTTACTGTACTGTATGCAGTTAAGTATAAGAAATGAGCAAGACCGTTGCATCAAAACACTCTGTTGCTGCCGGCTGCTGCGGAAAGTTGTAAACAACGTCTGGTACTGCCACTCAACAAACTAATTGCCGCTGATTAAAAAAAATGTTCTGGAACATAGGAGTTTCTGGATCACGGATCCTTCTGCGTAATCGGAAATATCCTAATAATAGATATTTATGCATGTAATGCGTAGTTATTCACATGTTAACGTCATAAAGCGCGTTACAGTCGTGTGCAGCTCATCTGCTTGAGGGGGTGGAATTTAAAGTTAAAAAAAGAAAGATAAAATTAATTTTAACGTTAAAAAATTAAAAAAAAACAACATAAAGAAACCGCTTCATGTTTCCCGATATTTTTAAATCCTTTCTTACATTGTAAATCTTCAATACTTTCAGCCTTTTATCTTTCAAAATTTGTATTTTTCTTATATATTTTTCTCTTCTGCTGCCTCAAGTTTGAATTAAAATTTTCATTTTCCACACTTTCTCCCACTCAACTAATCTCTGTAGAAAATCTGCCATTTTTCCACTAGAATCTACTGTTTTTAACAGTTGCCTATTATGGACGCCTTTATTATTATTATTATTTTTTTATTTATTAATAACGCCATCGTCTAGTCATTTAAGTAACTAAATTTATTAGTTTAAATAATACATTTAATACCGTCGCCTTCTTCATACGAAGACTTTCATATTCTTCGTAAGATAGTCTTCATCTATCTCTTTCTTCTATTCTTTTTTATTCGTACGAATTCCTCCATCTCTTCTTTTTTATATGACAACCTTATTCTGAACGCTATCTTGTTCTTGTATTTTTCTCACGATAGCCTTCTTCTATAGTCTTCTATTCTTTTTTATTCGTACGAACGCCTTCTTTTTCTTCTTTGTGCAAGAGCCTTCTTGTTGTTGTTCTTCTTTTTCTTCTTTGTTCTTCTTCTTTGTCCGACCGCCTTCTTCTATCGCCTTCTCGTCTTCATTTTTTCTTCATATGGACGCTTTCTTTTTCCTCTTATTAGTACAAGCGCCTTCTTCTTCTTCGTACGAACGCCTTCTTTTGAACGCCATCCTGTTCTTTTTCTTAATCTTTGTACGATCGCCTCTTCTTCTTTTGTTCTACGTACGAAGGCCTTTTTTTATTTTTTCGCCGTTTTTCTTCTTCCACTTCTTCCTGCCAGCGTGTCCTTCTATACCCTCTTATTCTTCTTTTTTCGCTTCAGTCGAACGCCCTTTTCTTCTTTGCAGAGACACATTCTTGTTCTTCGTTCGAAAATCTTCTTCTGAATGCATTGTTCTTGTTCTCCTCTTCCTCCTCCTTCTTCTTCTGAACTCCTTGTTCTCCTCCTCCTTTTTTTCGTACGAACACATTCTTCTTCTTACGAACGCCTCATTCTATTTTTTGTTTAAACGCCTTTTTGTTGCTGTGCTTCTTCTTCTTCTTCTTCTTCTTCTTCTTCTTCTTCCTCCTAACTACTCCCCCTCTGAAGCATCTACCTATTCCTTTCTTATTTTGCAGACATCTTTTTCTTAAACCTTCATCTTCACACCATCTTCGCTGCATTCACTTAATTAATAGTTATTGAAAACCGAGGAACGATATTGAATATCCGAAACGAAAGGGGCGCCGTTTATACCAGTAACAAAGGCAATGGCGCTAAAAATGTCGCAGTCTCTATAATAGAGATAATTAATTTAAGTCGAAAGGGGGCTGAGGGGGTGTTTTGATTTCTCCATTGGTCTTGTCATAAACCATACAAAAAGCATATAAGAATAAAATAAAAACACGAAAACAAAGTCTATATGTGAAAATATGGTCGTAAGAGAGCCGTATAGCGTTCAAAGGTTGAAACATAGAATCAACGATAATGTCAACTTTCGAGCGATGCAAACTATCTGAACATCTATCTTTAAAATCGTCGAACTGCTTTTGGTAAAAACAAATGTTTAGCTTTAGTTTTAAAATGCCCGTTGCTCATTACCATTCGGAACAAATTAGGAAAATTCTAAGACAAACTTTTCCTTATAAACAATCATGGAACCTTTAACCTTACAGACAATCATGGTATCTTTAGGTAAAGATGAGATATCCGTACAAAAATTTAAATATCTGCGAAGTGTTTTAATACAGGACGGAAAATGTGACGCCGAAATCCGAAGACACATTGGAATAGCGAAATATGTCTTCCAAAAGTTAAGCACAGTAATAAAAAACAGGAAATGTTCGTTAGAAACAAAGAAATGAGTGCTAAACTATTAACTAATATGAGTCTTCCTCTATGGAAGTGAATGATGGACAATCTTCTCATAGATGAAGAAGAACCTTGAAACAATAGAAACAATGAAAAGAGTAGAAAAACTGTTATGTAATATCATTTCTCCTATATGGCAGTGAATGGTGGACAATTTCCTCACAGATGAAGAGGAGACTTGAGGCAATAGAGATGACGGTCTACAGAAGGATTTAGAGAAGACAAAGTAAGAGAGTGCTGGACTGCTATGTAATAACAGTCTTCGTATATGGCAGTGAATGCTGGACAATCTTCTCATAGATGAAGAAGAACCTTGAAATAATAGAAACAATGAAAAGAGTAGAAAAACTGTTATGTAATATCATTCCTCCTATATGGCAAATGGTGGACAATTTCCTCACAGATGAAGATTGAGGCAATAGAGATGACGGTCTGAAGGATTTAGAAGACAAAGTAAGAGAGTGCTGGATAACAGTCCTCCTATATGGCGAAATGCGGGACAATCTTCTCATAGATGAAGATGTTGAGCAACGAAATGTGTTTCTACAGAAGATGCTGAGGATAACATGGACCGAACATGTGAGCAACGACAAAGTTATAGAGACAATGGATACAAAAGGTACACTTATACTTAACTCCAGGTATAGACAGTTAAAATCTCAGTTGAAATTTCCGGGGCACATAATGGGGAAAGAGGGCTTAGAAAATTTGTATCTTTCAAGGCATATTGGATATATATATATATATATATATATATATATATATATATATATATATATATATATATATATGAATGAAACGTATGACCACTCCCTAGCGAGCCTAAGTGAATGGATAGCATATCAAGGTTTAGGAGAAATTGCAAAAAGAAAAAAATATTAAAACTCACAAAGGTCCGGAAATTGTGGAGAGCCATGATCGTCAACGTCCTAAAAGGACACGGTTCAAAGAAGAATAAGAATATGTATGGTAATGAATGCTGGTCAACCACCTCACTAATGAAGAAGAGACTTGAAGCAACAAAATGTTCTACAGAAGGCTACTGAGAATACTATGGACTGAACATCTGAATAAAGAGAACGTTTTAAAGAAATGGTAACAAATAGGACGTTTCAACACAGAAGGAGACAGTTGAAATTTGTAGGGCAGATAATGAAGAAAGAGGGATTTGGACACAGTGAAGGCAAGAAGACAAAGGAAAGCAGCGATGCGTCTAACCTACTTAAGGAGCTTGTGTTAATGGAACCAGGAAGCAAACTGCAGGAATTCTTGGACTATAATGATAGAAAAAAGAAAAAAGAAAAAGAACAAAAGAAACTGTTCGTAAGCCACCAGAAAAATGAAAAAGACAAAAATAACAATCATTTATAAACCTGTCTGAACTAAATAAGATACAGATTTCTCAAGAATCTAAAATTTTCCAATCCAAATACGTAAGAAAGAAAACTTCATTGTGACTTCAAATTTCACGCTATCTTCAGAGGGAAAAATTATCCGTATTGTACAATAAATTTCATTTAAATAACCGGCTTACAAGACGCATTTTTTCCCTAAAAAATACACTGAAATATACGTATGCGTCTTCCAAGCCGAATGTAACGCAACTCACAGGCTCAAGTAAGCTTGGACAGTCACCTAATCAACTTGACTGATATGAACGTGGATCTGCATGTTGAGTCATAACACTATATTAGCTATCTATCTAATTCAGCCTTTTATATGATGTAACCTCAGTACTTATCTGTTACAAGTATTTCTAAGACTATAAAACTTCCTGCAGCCAAGTCACAAGCTTAAATATGCTCTGTTTATTAGCGGCGGCAGCAGCCTTTCTGCTATTGACTAGTATGTCATTGCCATACAAACAAAATCGGATGAGTGATTACTGTAAACAATACGTGGCGCCAGTGTATGAAGGACACATGGTGAATGTGTTGTTGTATGAGAATGACTGTTTTTTTTCTTAGAAATTTCTTTCCAATATTAGAGTTCGTCTTCCAAGATGCAGCGTCTTGTAAGCCGGAAAATACGGTAATATTATTCATTTTTAGAATATTTAAAGAGATATTTTTACATATAAAAGTTAGAATATGAACTTATGTTCGATAAGGTCAAATTGGCAGCTGATTTCTAAACTGATATACAATCTGTTGTTAACTGGGGCAAGAAATGACTGGCTCATTTTAATTCCACCAAAACGATATTGATTTCTTTTACTCGTCTAAGTGAACGTTTTTATACTTCCATCTATGGCTGATGCTAACCTCCAGGAGAGTGATTCATTTCGCCTTTCAGGTTAACGTTTTCTGCTGACATGAAGTGGAACTATTCTATTAAATCAATTTCTAGATCTGCTTCTAGAAAAGTCGGTTCACTGTGTTGTGCTAGAATATTTTTTCTAATCATAATCTATTTTGTACATTTATGAGTCTACCATTCGTCTGTTAAAATAAAAAAAAAAACAGGATCTGCAATGTTACTGACCAGGCATCTCAGCTTCAGCCCCTTTTCAACCGTCTTATTGTAGCTTCCCTCTGCCTTTTCTATAAATACTTTCATGGTAATTGTTCTGCTCTTTCGTATCTAGATTTTATGAATTTAAGCGTACGTCTAGATTGGCGTCATGGTCTCATCATTTTTACAGTTGAAATGGCTAGATGCAACCGTAAGTTTTATGCTAACAGTTTCTTCTTTGACACTTCTTACATGTGGAACTCTTCTGGTTTCTTGCTTTTCAAAATTTAAGCGCAATATCAATCGCTATCTTCTGTCAATTTAATTCCTATCCTTTTATTGTTCTCTTCCCTTAATAATATTTTTCTTTTTCTCATATTCTTTCACACTCAGTAACCCTGTGTGTCTTGGTGGTTTTATTTCCTTGCTTGAGGTGAAATCATTAAATATATATGAGGCGTCAACCGTAACAATCTTAAATACGCTTAATTCTACACAGAGAGACCACCCTAAGAGAACTAGAAGTCCTACCAGGATTTAATATTGGCGGTCATAAACTTAACAACATAAAATACACGGATGTCTCTACTGATATCGGACTCGGAAGGAAAACTGCAAAAATTCCTAGAGGTGGTCGCAAAAGAAAGCGGCCAGAACGGACTATTTCCTATATGAAGACGGAGTATATAGTAATCAGCATGAGAGGCGGCTAAAGGTATGAGTTTCGAATCAGTGACATCAAAATCAAGAAGCTACATAACTTAAGCTATCTGGGTAGTATAGAAACAGATGACGGCAAGTGTGACACAAGGATCCAAACGAATAACGAAAGAGGCTTTCCAGTAACTAAAAAAAGTGTTAAGCTATACGAATATTTCGTTAAAAACAAAGAATGTTGAAATGGCTAGATGGAATCGTAAGTTCTATGCTAATAGTATCTCCTTCGCACTTCTCGCCTGTGGAACTCTCCCCGGCTTTTTGCTTCCCAGTCAACTTCAAAAATTTAAATGCAATGCCAGTCGTTATCTTCTCTCTTCTTAATTTCTGTTCTTTTATTGTTCTCTCTCGCTTTAATAATGCTTTTCTTTTTTTCATTTTCTTTCCCCTTCTTTTGAGTATTAGTGGATTGATTGCCTTGCTTGGTAGTGAGTCAATAGTAGAACTGGAAGAGAATTTACGAGCAAAGCTTTCGGTTTTATCAGCAGATGAAAATACCTCAAATTTAGTGAAGAGAGGAGTGTTATAAGACTTATTCTTATTTAAAAAATATTACAGAGCCGCCAGTAGTCACGTTAACCAATATAGCTTCCCTGTGCCTTTTCTATAAATACTTTCATTGTAATTGTTTTGATATGGTATCTAGACTTTATAAATTTAAGTGCAGTACTAAATCAGCAACAAGATCGCATTATCTTACATTTGGAATGGTTAGATGCAACTGTAAGTTATACACTAACGGTTTCTTCTCTCTCACTTCTCGTTTCCGGAACTCTCTTCCGGCTTCTTGCTTTCCAGTCAACTTTAATCTTCAAACATTTAAATGCAATATCAATCGTTATCTTTTGTCTTTATAATTCCTGTTCTGTTATTGTTCTCGCTGCACAATAATGTTTCGCTCTTTCTCATATCCTCTCACACTCTTTAACCCTCCTTGCGTCTTAGTAGCTTAATTACCTTGCTTGGAGGGAAATAATTAAAAAACTGTTTTCATGAGGATTGTTGATAAATTTAAAAGATCGGTTGAACGGCGGCTAAACACTTGTAACTATTTTTATATCTATCGTGAAACATTACACTTTTATAATACTAAAACTCTTTGAACTTTGCTTGCTTGCTTGTGTGTTTGCCACCGTGCATGCGAAGTCATATATAGAGAGTGGGAGAAAGAAAGATGTAAATTTATTATCGTATAGAAAGGTGGGGAGAGAAGGAAATGGTGCATATACATGAATTGACAGTGAAACCAAAAGAAAAAATACGGTTTCTCTTTCCACCTCTCTCTCTTTCCATCTCTCACTTTCCACCTTTCACTCTTTCCACCTCTCTTTCTTTCCATCTTTCTCTTTCCACCTCTCTCTTTTTCTATCGCTCTCTCTTCCCACCTCTCTCTTTCCACCTCTCAGTCTTTCAACCTCTCTCTTTCCACCTTCCTGTGATTGCATGCGTGCTTATTTATATTTCAGCTTTCTTTAAACAAACAATAATTTAAATATTTAAAAAAATTATTTTTGTCATATTTAAAAATATTTTCAAGCGAATATGAATTAAAAATGTGATTTGTTTATACAGTAAGTATTTTTATTTGAACTTTCTTCAAACAGACAATTTTTTAATGTTGAAATCAACTTCAATGTTTTATAGTCTGAGCCTTCAGTGACTCAACGGTTCACGGCTAGCATAATATTAAAAGTCTGTGAATCGGGCGTAGGTCTGCTGTCGGGCGCATAACGATTTAAGTTTCTCTCCACCTCACTTTTTCCACCTCTGTCTTTTCATCTCTCTCTTTTCACCTCTCTCCCTTTCCACCCCTCCCTTTCCACTTCTCTCTCTTTCCACCACTCTGTCTTCTACCATTTCTCTTTCAACCACTCTCTTTCCACCTTTCTCTTTCCTCATCTCTGTTTTCTCCTATCTCTCTTTCCACAACTCTCTCTTTTCACCTCTCTCTTTCCACCTCTCTCTTTGCACTTCTCTCTCTTTCCACCTCTCTTTTTTCACCTCTCTGTCTTTCCCTCTTTCCACCTCTCATACTTATTTATATTTCAGATTTCTTTAAAAAAACAATATTTTAAATATTTAAAAAACATTTTTTGGCATATTAAAAAGTGAATATGATTTTAAAATATATTTGGCATATTAAAAATATTTTTAAGTTAGTCTGATTTTAAAATATTTTAAGTGAATAAGATTTCAAAATACGAATTGTTTATACAGTAAGTATTATTTCAACTTTCTTCAAACACAATTTTTTAATGTTGAAATCAAGCTATAAATC
This sequence comes from Acanthosepion pharaonis, assembly GCA_903632075.3. Lineage (NCBI taxonomy): Eukaryota > Metazoa > Mollusca > Cephalopoda > Sepiida > Sepiidae > Acanthosepion > Acanthosepion pharaonis. The sequence continues at coordinate 1,039,630 of CAHIKZ030003358.1, read as the reverse complement.
AAGTACTAGACTACCCGTGACGCAACGGGTCACGGGTAGTCTAGTACTAATTATTTGTGAATTTTGACTCAGGAGCTCAGGCAGAAGGGTTAAAATTGTTCAGGAACGCAGGACTCAAAGAGTTAAATATTACTGGGAAAGACTCTATCTTACACATCTATAAACTTACCATTCGTCCATGCTTAGAATATTGCTGCCACTTATGGTCCAGTGACCTTGCCTTGACCTTGAGCTCCTTGATAAAATCCAAAGAAGAATTAGCAATATTATTGGTCCTGATCTAGCGGCTCGGCTTCAGCCACTTTCACGCCGCCGTAAGATTGCCTGTGTCTTTTGTATAAATAATTTCATGGTAATTGTTCGGATGAGCTCTTTTCTTGTGGCACAAATTATGGGCACCCAGTAAGGATTGAACTCACTGCTCAGTTTTAATGGTTCTAGCAAAACGAGCTTGCTAACCATTGCATCACGTCGAGGTGCCCGCAAGCTCTTTTCTATGGTACCCAGAAATTTTGAACGTAAGCGTAGTACTAGACTGGCGTCGAAATCTCATCAGTTTACAGATGAGTTGGCCAGATGTAACGGTAAATTCTATGCTAACAGTTTCTTTTCTCACACTTCTCACATGTGGAACTCCCTTCCGACTCAATGCTTTCCAGCTGCAAAAAATTAAATGCAATGTCAGTCTTTATCTACTGTCGTCCTGATTACACTTTTATCTTTCCGCTCATTATTAATATTTCTTTTCCTAATTCTTCCATAACCTGTAGCATCTTGTGTCTTAGTGGCTTTAATGCCTTGCATGAGGTGATACCGAATAAAAAAGAAACGAATTTAAATAAGATAAAATATCAGAATTTTGATGTTATATTTCTTATTTCATATTGCGCCAGTTTAGCTTTTTTTTTTCAAACATAAAAGTTTTATTTCTTAAAGAAAGAAAATCCCCAATAACACTGCAGTGATATTTTAGCACAAAGTAAAACTTGCCATCATAGGTAGTTAAATAATTCGTTATACGGGCAGGCTTATATGAACGCAAGCAAAATAAATTGGTTCGTAATATTTCAAGGAAATGTAGTAAAATTAAGAAAAAAAAGAAGACTGATTTCAACAGAAAATGTAATAATGAAAGTGAAAGTGAAACCAAGCAGGAAATAATCAAGAGTTATTAAAAATCTGTTGAATTGAATACCGATTTCATTCATCTTTGGGCAGAAGCCAATAACTCGAGTCATGACCCTAAGGCTACTGGTAAGGTGCTCGCCCAGATTAACGGGCAATCTATTGTGGAATAAACATTCTCTTTTTAAATTATTATTATTATTTTTATTAATCATTTCAGTCCAAGCAAGATAGAAATGCCACTAGTACGTATAGGGAGTGAAAGTGAGAGAAAAGACTGCATATAGGGATGATTGATGAAAGGATAAAAGATGAACGGGATTCAAGAAGATAGAAGATGGCGATTGATGTTGCATTTAAATTTTTGAAGATTGTAGTTATCAGGGAATCAAGTAAACAGAGGAAAGTTTCACAGGTCGGAAGTGCGAGAAAAGAAACTGTTGGAGAAGAAGTGGCGGTTGCATATAGCTATTTTAACAGTAAATAGCTGGGACCTAGATGCCAATCTAATAGCACGCTTACATTTATGTAGTTCTGGCATCAGGGAAAAAGCTCTTCAGATCAGTTGCCATGAAAATATTTAGTGAGAAAATGACTGAAGTCGAAATTCCAAGTCAGGATTGATTATATTACAGATCCTTTTGTCAAGAACTTAGTGATGAATAGCAGGAGCATCAGATCAGATATGGCAACAGTATTCAATGCAAATGAATGGTAGATTTGTAAATGTACAAGATGGACTCTGACAAGAAAAACCTTCTGGCACAACACAATGAACGAACTTTGAATGCAGTTCATATTTGTTTGTTTTAATATTTTTACTTTTCGTCTGTATTCGTGTACTTTGTGTCTCTTGTTTAAATATTCCATCTCTCTTTTCTTCCAAATTTTCATCCGGAAATTTGATTTGTTCGGCGGAGGAGGGGCGTATTCACCCTCCCCCCAAAAAACATTGAAAATTGCTTTTTTCATTATATCATATCCAAGTATTTTACAAAAAATTAGAGCTGATTACACAATAGTTCAAGCCCAGTTTATGTTTATAGTTCGAAACCATGCAATAAGATGAGGTAACATAAACTGTAGATTTATCTGCGGAATATCATTACATTATTGTTACATACTTATAGTGAAATTATTAAATTTTTTTTTGTCAAAAGCATTTTATTTTTGATCGTATATTAATTTAAAATATTCCTTTTTACAGGCTTTATTTTTGAAATGTGATAAGATCATCCTAAATTCCAGAATTTCGCTATTGACCATTAAAATGAATGGAAGAAAGCGATCTAAAAACAACAATGGAAAAGAGAGGTAACAAATCGTAAACGAAATAGCTTCACTTTGTTCAACTTAGGAAACTTAGTATTCCAGCCAAAGTATTGTAAAATGTTGCCAATAATAAAGAAAAAAATGAAAAATACCTAGCAAATATCGAATATAGCATGAAAATTTATATTATCTTATTGTATTTGTTATGTAACTAAATACATAATTGGCAACAACGTTTCCATAAAACTTGAAATTTTTTAATAATAATAATAATAATAATTATTATTATTTTACTTAAGTGTAAGGTAGTGCTAAATTTGCAATTCTTTACGGCTAACCATGAAAAGAAATGTTGATAAAAACTGACTAAAACCTTTAAGCACATATTGACGCAAAATTATCAAATGTTGAATACGCCATTCCTCCACTGAATTCGCCATTTATTTGATTTTTTCTTTAATTTATTTTCTTCATTTTTTTTACATTCTCATTTCATTCTTTATTATTTTTCGTATATTTCTCTTAATTTGCTTCTTCTCTTCCATCTTCACTTCCTTTATTTTAAAGTCTCTTTCCAATTGTTTTTCATTTATGTCTTCCTCCATTTAGTCTTCGAATCATTTATGCGTTTTTCACTTTTGTTTTCCCTTTTCCCGACTTGATTCATTAACATTTTATTTTTCAGTTTTCTCTTTGGTTCTTGAATTTCCTCTTCATCCTGTCACTGATCTCCAACAGGGAAAACGGAGATCCAACATAGCGTGACGTTCGGCGTCATTCTTGCTGAGATCTTAATAGTCATCGACAGACCGACAAGTCTGTTGTGTGATTAGCCCTCAAAATAGCAAACAGTGCTTTCTGAGAGTCGAAAACATTCATCGTCTAAACCGAAAAGACGTCGTATAAACTTCACCTCAAGGCGCACTCGAATCTATTTCGACAGATGAGATACCACGCAATGTGTGTTGTAAGGAACAATTCATCCTAGATAATAACGAAAGAAAAAGATAAAAAAAAGATAATTATTTGAAAAAAAATACACCCCCACCCAAAAAAAACAAACAAAAAAACAAACAAGACAAACGAAAATGCTTCACTCCGAGAGAACAAAATAAATCATATTGAAAAATTAAGAATACAACAATTATTGCCGTTCGGGTTCATGTTGTTTAAGGTTACTATCCTAATTGTCTACAGAAGGATGTTGAAAATACGAAAAAGCTAAACAAAGTATTAAGAAACAGAAAAAATATTGTTAGAAACAAAGAAAAGAGTACTGAACTGTCATGTAATATCAATCCTCCTATGTGGCAGTGAATGCTGGACAATCTCTTCACAGATGAAGAAGAGACTTGAAGCAACAGAAACAAAGAAAGGAATACTGAACTGTTATGTAATATCAGCCCTCCTATCAGTGAATGCTGGACAATTTGACAATCAGTTTTGATTTTGGTCCTATGGAATCCATTTTTATTAAACTGATGATGCCACTGATTCACGAAAAAAATGTCTATTTAGGAATAAGAAAAACTAGTTTTATTTTTTTACATTTTAAACTCACAGATGACCCATTTGAGAGTTTAAATTTTAAAAAGACGATGTTCTGCCAGAAAAAAAAAATTCCAGAAAAATATTTAGTTGTTCGTTCTTTTTAGTTTTGCTCTATTTATGACGAAATATGTTTATAATATATTCCGAACCAATTCTTCCCTAGTAACCGGCTAATTGTATCTGGAAAAATATTTAATATTCTCAACAACTGTTAATGAACTAATTACTCGCTAAAAAAATGAGTAATTCTTACAATAGAAACCGTTTCGGCTTTAAATAACACACAAAAGGTTGATAAACCGTAAAGAAAAGAGAAAATCAATATCAACCCACTTTGGGATTAATGTATAGCGAATAAATAACGTGGAGGTTTTGTTTATATTAAAACAAATCTCTTAATAAACCCAGTATATTTTGAAGCAGTTTGATTTTTACCGTAGGTAGTTAAATATTCTTTTTTCTTAAATCGTTTCACATCAATCAAGGAAGTAAAAGCCACTAAGACGCAAGGGCTTTACTGAGAGTGAAAGAAAGAGAGAAAGGAAAAATAAAAGAACAGATTTTAAGGAGACAGAAGAGGACAATTAACGTTGCAGTTAAATGTTTGAAGATGGTAGTTAACTTTGAATCCATGTGATTGGTCCATACGAACAACCGCTTCAGCAGATTGGGCTAATGCTAATAAACTCGTAAAGAGTACTCTATCTATCTATCTATCTATCTATCTATCTATCTATCTATCTATCTATCTATCTATCTATCTATCTATCTCAGTCTGTTTTATATCTATCTATCTATCTATCTATCTATCTATCTATCTATCTATCTATCTATCTATCTATCTATCTATCTATCTCAGTCTGTTTTATATCTATCTATCTATCTATCTATCTATCTATCTATCTATCTATCTATCTCAGTCTGTTTTATATCTATCTATCTATCTATCTATCTATCTATCTATCTATCTATCTATCTATCTCAGTCTATTTTCTATCTATCTGTTTTTCTATCTATCTATCTATCTATCTATCTATCTATCTATCTATCTATCTATCTATCTGAACTGTGAATGTCGATAAATGTGTCTGTATGTTTTTGTCTTATTTGTGTGTGTGTGCATGTGCGTTTGTTCATGTGTGTGTCTGTGTATGTATGCATGTACGTGCACGTGCTTGTGCGTGCTCGTGTGCGTGTGTGTGCGCCCATTGAGTCGATTGCTATTCAAATCAGATATGTAGCTGGGGAGATTTTATGTCGACACACTGCCGAGGATCATTTCCACCTGCTGACCATCCTCCGACCACTGGCTATCCCTTAGACACTATCAGCTTCGTCTCTCCGTTGCCAGGGCAACGCCAATTGCTTAGGACATACTTGTTTGTATTATCCGTTAATCTATTTGTTCTTTCTATTTTCTTTTTTATGAAACGCTATTTTCAACATTAAACTTTCCTTTCCACTTTTTTTTTCTCTTTTGGCTTCTTTTTCTTTTTTCACTATTCTTGTTTTACTGATTTCTTTTCTTATTTACTTTTAGAGATTTAAAAAAAATATTTTGATGTAACTTTTTTTTGCATTGAAGTGCGACGTTGAATCATCACTAGCAAAGTAGATGCAGCACAATAGTCCCTTTCACGCTAATCTCCTTTGGAAGGCATGAATCTGATTTTTCTATCTGTCTTTATGGATGATATCTTAACAAAATATTTCATCACTGAGATGCTGTGATGGCTCACAGAGTATGCGCATCAGTACCTGGGTACACAAACCACCCATGGTTATCTTACCTGCAACGAAATATAGCTATTAATCCTCAGAGTTGACTTTGATAAAAGCAAATAATGAGATAAGTGAATCTTATGATTATTGGTTTTTATGATTTCTGTTCGTTTTACTTTCTTATCGTTTTGTTGTTGATATTCGGTCTTTCATACATTTGTTTGTATGTTTCTTTTTTACTTTTGCTTTCTTTCTTTCTTTTTTCTTTCTTCTTCTTCTTCTTATTTTCTGTTTCATTGTTATTTTTTTATTCTTTCTTTTCCCTGTATCTTTCTTTCTTTCTTATTTATTTTGTTTTTTAATTTATTTCTTTCTTTCTTTCTTATGTTGTTTTTTAATTTCTTTCTTTCTTTCTTTCTTTCTTTTTCTTTCTTTCTTTGTTGTTTTTTGATTTTTTAATTTCTTTCTTTCTTTCTTTTTTATGTTGTTTTTTAATTACTTTCTTTCTTTCTTTCTTATGTTGTTTTTTAATTTCTTTCTTTCTTTCTTTCTTTCTTTCTTTCTTATGTTGTTTTTTAATTTCTTTCTTTCTTTCTTTCTTTCTTTCTTTCTTTCTTTCTTTCTTATGTTGTTTTTTAAGTTCTTTCTTTCTTTCTTATGCTATTTCTTCATTTCTTTTCTCTGTCTTTCTTTCTTATTTTGTTTTTTAATTTCTTGCTCTTTCTTTCTTTCCTTCTTTCTTTCTTTCTTTCTTTCTTTCTTTCTTTATCATGGTATTTCTTAATTTCTTTTCCCTGTCTTTCTTTCTTTCTTTCTTTCTTTCTTTCTTTCTTTCTTTCTTTCTTTTGCTATTTCTTCATTTCTTTTCTCTGTCTTTCTTTCTTTCTTATTTTGTTTTTTAATTTCTTTCTTTCTTTCTTTCTTTTTTCTCCGTTTTTAGTTTATTCTTTGATTTTTCTTCTTCTTATTTTCTTTCCTTTTGTTATTTTCCTTTTTCTTTTAATATTTTTTCCTTTTTTCTTCAATTTAATATTTTCTTTCTTTTATTATTTTTCTTTCTCTTTCTTTTATTCTTTGTCTTTCTTTTTATTATTTTCCTTTTCTTTTTTTCCCGTTTATTATTTGATTTATTATTATTATTATTTTCTTTCTTTCTGTTATTTTCCTTAATTTTTTTATTCTTTATTTTGTCTGTATATTACTCTCATCTTTTTATTTCTTTAATTATTTTCTTTCATTTTATAATTTTTCTTTCACTTTTTTCTTTTTTGTTTATTATTTTTCTTCTTTTATTATTTATCTTTTCTTTTTCTTTTCTTTTTCTGATTTTTCTTATTATTTCCTTCCTTTCATTTATTTTTCTTGACTTTTTTATTTTTTCGTTTGCCTCTATATGTCCTTATTATTATCCTATGAATATTTCTTTCACTTTTTATTCTGATTTTTTTGTTTTTCTTTTT